>OZ005648.1:382168111-382271429 GCA_963930645.1 Salticus scenicus
TGTTATTTATTCTATGTTGAAATATTTTATGAGAATTACTAAGTACATTTTATTTATTTATTTATTTAATGTTCCCATTCAGAAAATTAACAACAGTCAAATAAACTTTTTTAGTTTCTTCTATATGTAATATAGAGAAAGTATTGGATTCGTGAAAATTTTCGAACTCCGGTTTTCGATGGATTTACACGTTTTGGGATGTCCTGAACATGATTTGATAGTTTTTAAAAAATGTCTGTCTGTCTGTCTGTGTGTATATCATGAATTTTGTGGACGCTGTATCTCACGAACCAATGAACGAAATTTAACCAAACTTGGTATTTAGTTGGACCCTGGCATAATCTGGTGCTGATTAGATTTGAGGATCATCCGCTCAACAGGTGGCGCTGTAATCGCATTTATTTCAAAATTTTTAACATGGTAGTATAGGACGAAATTTCGTATAAATGTACATAATCAGGGTTATTTTTAACTTGTGATTGTAAAATTAATATGAATTATTGATAATAGTAGTAGTTAACTGGCAAAAAAAAAAAAAAAAAAAAAAAATTATGCGCATGGGGGGGGGGGGTTGCTTCCCTCCCTGGGGGGGGGGGGAGTACCCCTCCGGGGAGGGGAGTGCATTTTCAAGATGGGTATATTTCGAAAGGTCTCTTCGATACCTTTAAAACGAATGGTTCAGCTACAGATCTGTGATAATTTAAAACAAAGTTATAGATTTTTTTTACTTTTAACAAAAAAAAAAAAAATAGATTTTTTTTTTTTTTTTTTTTTTTATTGAGAATAAAATGGACTTTTTTTTTTTTATATTTGGTGTTATACTACTTCTTTAATATGGAAATCGTTTGCATTATCATGGAAGATATTTTTTTTTTTAATAATTTTAATAAATTATTTGTATTGGGTGAATTTGTATAGGAAAATATAGAAGAAAGTCATGTGATGGCCACAACATACAAGTTTTTCCTTAATTTGATTTTTTCAAAATTTCAATACTTTAATTTTACGCAATCGTACATTATTGTTTTAAAATGAAACATGCAAAAATAAATAAACAAATAAAAATATTATAAATAAACAAATAAAAATAAAATAAACAAATGAATAAATAAAATTTTTGTAAAACCAGAACAAATTTAATGGTTATTAGTTTTTTGAACATGAAAACTGAATTGAAAACTATATAGGTAACACAGGTGTACAAAAATAATGCTCGAAAAATCAGTTTTTCTCTATCACGTACTTTTTTTTTTTTTTTTTTTTTTTTTTTTGTCTACCGACAGAATTTTTTCGTTTACGGTAGTTTCTAGTACTTTCAATGATTAATAATTAATCATGGATGCATACTATAAAAGTTACCATATAATTACACTTTTAGAAGCGTCGCGGAAGAAATTGTGCTGGTAGACATTGTATTGCCAAAAATCCATACGTGCTGGAGAAAAACTGACTTTAGTTTCAGTTTTAGTATACTCATACAAATAATAATAATAATAATTAACATATACAAAATTAATAAAGCATTAGAAACATAAAAAGTATTAGATGTAGACCTGTATAATGAGTACTTTTTTAAGTAAAATCTAAAAATTTGCAAAAAAAGAGCCATTTTCTCATCTTCGTCATGCCCGTCATGCCTTTTTTAGGTCTCACTTTACTGTAGTCTGAGCAACGCTTTCGGTACGTAAATACATTTTTAAATGTTAGTCTGAAACATTACATATATATATTTATATATATACATGAGAAAGCTATTATAAAAAATTATAATGATTCAATTTTGGTGTATATAACCAGACAGGTGGCGCTGCTGTTACTCACCTTCTGTGATTTTCCGCATGGTTACATCTCAGCATCTGTTATTTAAAATTTCACCAAAATTGATACGTAAAATCTTTATAATGAGAAGTTATGATTAAATTTTTGTGCATGTTTGTAAAACAGTGAGTGACATTGTTATACACAATGATATAGAAGAAAGTTTTGTGACGGCCACAACGAACTAGTTAGAAAATGTGCATCTATTTGTGCGTCTGCGAGTCTGTGAATGAATGACATAAATTATGTAACTGCTCTAGCTCAGAACTAATGCACAGAAATTTATAGAAATTTATATGTAGTAGCACTTTAGCAAAAATTAATACTTATCAATTTTTGGTATAAATTTTCCAACAGGGGTCACTACTATATTGCAATTTATCCCATTTAAGGGAATGCCATATCTCAGCTTCTATAATGTATAACTGAACAAACTTAATATATGAGAGGACATTATGAAACGAATGCTGACTTAATTTGGTAAATATAGGCCAACAGGTAGCACTATTATTACTCACCTTCTGTGTTTTTCCACTTGGCTACTTCTCAGTATCTGTGGACTAAAATTACATCAAACTCTACACACAATAAATTATAGATAAAATAATTTATAATTGTCGTTTATTAAACATAGCAACTCTCAAATAAGCAAATTTTAGATAAACAATATCGCATTAATTTTATTATCACTTATATAATTAACCTATCAATTAATATTATTATTATTATTATTATTTCAATATTTCAATATTTTTCCATGATTTATTCTTATAACGACAGTTAAGACATGTATCAACTTCCTACTGAAAGATTAAATTCATCAAAAAGCATATATTTTTCTTCGTTGCTCACGTATGATACCTATGATTAATTTCTTACATCTTTTTCCTTCTGCGATATAACAGCCTGTATATTTTTTTTCTTATTGAAATTTTTCATCCATGACAACCACCTACCTAGTGAGGAGAAAAAAATTGTCACAATGACTTTCATTTTCTTTACTTTGGATTTATTAATATAAAAATTCTGTTCCTAACTCTCAGAAGAAGTGATGAAACAAGAAATTATCGTATAATATCTTTTTTTTTTTTTTTTTTTTTTTTTTTTTAAGAGTATAATGTACTAGCTGGAGACAGTCCAATATGAATTTCTCTTATATCTTCATTGGACTGTCTCCAGGCTTTTTCCACTTCCTGTGTTACTGTAGAATATTTGTAAGCTACAGTAAAAATTCTGAATTACATCCGGTAAAATGAGCACAGAGAAATAGCTATAATGGTCACCTATTATTGAATGCACCAAAAGATATTGATTCGTAGTTATTATTTTCGTATTCGTCGGCCCGTAACTGTTGGTTTTCTCCAACAAAGAGAGAGAAACAGAGAGGAAAATTAAAGGGTCTATTATAACTAAAGTAACACCTACCATACTCATTAATGTACCCAAGCGTGTATTTATTTTCTTTCTTAAAATATAATAATGATGCCAAAATATTATTATAAGAACAGTCAATCATCTTTCTCTGCACACTAAAGTATATTTATAACAACTTTATTATTATACATTTTTAATTTTCCCATCATTAATCGGTAATGGTGATGTTCTTGGAATAATTTGAGTGAGAGTGGTTGAACTAATGAATTAAAATGAAGGGAGGGGAAATCTATTTATTTCTAAATGTAAAATAAATAAATAAAATGCTTCTAATAATAATCATTTTAAAGTTCCTGATCTCCTCTTTGCTGCGTCAAAAGTTCAGGGTTCCCATTAGAGCGCGAGACCGTGAGAATCTTGCATATTGTTTTTATTTTCTCACTTAAAAATTCTTGTTTTGCGAGAAATTCAAGTACCTGTTCATTTTTCGGGAATCGATCAAAAAAAAAAAAAAAAAAAAAAAAAAAAAAAAAAACTTCAGCTATTATAAAAAATGTAAATGTACCCAAAACTTCATAAACATATCTTGAAATCTGTCCTAGAAGAAAAACCTGCGCAGTTGAGTAGGAATTAGGTTTAATTTATCAGACATGTGCTTTAAATAATTCATTTCTTTAAACTACGACTTCTGAATATAATATGTTTAATAAAATTAAATTAAAATCATAATGAGGATTAACAAATATTTGAAATTACTGTCTAACTAAAAATGTAATATATACAATTAAAACTGAAAATATAATTTAAATCACCGGTGATTAAATATGTGCTTTATTATTTTTTCCAATATTCGACCCAAAAATGAATAGTAGCTGAACTTCTCGGCCACTGGTGCAACATAAAATAAAAATGAAATAAATAAGGGTAAAATTTAATAATGTGTATTTCTCAACTCTCTGTACAACAACTATATAAGACTTGATTCCTTAATACTTTAAATTTCACATATACTTATAAATAATTCAATGTTGATTTTATAGAAAAGATGTTTTTATTGAACCACAATGCATTAAAATTAAAATTTTATCTTTATAAGTTCTTATTTTACCTTTACTTTCTTTTTCTTTCCTGGATAAATTTTATCTTAAATTTCATCTGAAGCGAATCACATCTGTGCATATATATATTTTTTTTCTATTATATAGATATTTCTATTATATTTTTTTTTCTATTATTTATATAAAAAAAAATAAAAATAAAAAATAAAAATCCTTTTAAATTCATGTAGACAACATTTTTGTTGTCTAGCTTTCATGTAAATTTTCTATTTAAATTTTAATATTGAAAATTCCTTTTGTTTATTTAGTTCTTATCTAAGAAATTAAAAAAATCAGTGATCATTTTTCATTTAAAAATCCAGTTCTTCATTTAAAAAACTAAAAAATTATTGCGATTAAGCCAGAAACAAAAACGAAAACAAATAGAGAAAATAAATAAAAAGTAAAAAATTAAATAAGTCTTTAGATATTTTTTCCGAAAACTATTATAACATTAAAACACATATTTTATTTTCTTATTGTTGTTACTTAAATCACCACTAAAACTTGGAGTATTTAAAAATATCAAGTAATTTAATGAATAAAACATTGAACTGAATAGTGCTGACATTTTAAAAGTGTTACACCGATTAATAATAATAATAATAATAATAATCTATTGTAAAATTATCATTAAATGATTCATGTTACCATTCATGTAATTAAAAAAATTCAGTATCATACTTTGCACATAAAAAATCCAGAAATAATCATATTATAAATACAGAGCTTTTCAATAGAAAATCTAATGATTTAGTCATAATTGTACACCAGACGAGAACTGGCCGAAATTGATGATGACTAGGGAGAAATGATGAATTACTGAAGTGTCATTTAAAAATTTGTAATTTTTCACATAATGTAGTTCATATGTAGATATGACAAACGCATGGTTTCAACTTTGTGAATCTGGACTTCAGTTCTCAGGTGCCAGATTTGAGTCCTGGTTAGGCATGGGTATTCTTAGTCCCAGTCTAATGAGCTTTAATGCGTAAAAAATTTACTGTGGACCACAACCTAACCCGAACCATATTCTGTGAATTATTTCAGAAAATATGATAACATAATGTAATTGTAGTTGAAAATTGAGGTTCCTAAATGTCTATATGAATTCTTAAAAATAAATAAATAAATAAATTGAGCTTTTTACAAAAAAGAAAAAAAAAAAAAAAAATGTTGAAGAAATAGTGTAATCATAATGCCACTATTGAAACTCGAAACTTCTGATAGTTTGGTTAGAAAATGACAAGTTAAAATTTTACGGAAACGAAAACAACAAACATGTATAATATATGATAAGGTTTTGGTAGAGCCGTATATTATTAAAATCAAATGTATATATACGTAACAAGGAAGGGCATAAAATAATGTGACGTGTTCTGAGCCCTATAGCTTTTAGTGTAAGGGGCCAAACTAAATAAAAATTTTAATACATGTACTACATACATGCAATTTCAATTTCGGGGTGGGGGGGGGGGGGAATGGTGCAAAATGTTATTGATAAGAAATATTTGGTGGTGTTTTCAAGAAAAACATAAAAAATTTACATGTAACTAACATTTCATACAAATTTATTATAAAGATTAAAGGAAAGGTTGAAGAATTCTCATCATTCTTGTAGGTGAATTGTCTTTCGATGACGTGCATTATTAGTGGAAGCTGTTTTATCAGCATAGCGAAAATGCCGATATGCTTATCGATATGCTTGAAAACTTTGTGCAACTTTGAAAAATTGCAACAAACTTGCCATTTTTAGTTATGGGAATATTTGAAATGCATTGTGTATTAAAGATATTTCTCGGATATTTCCACTTTAACGCATAAGGCAGTTTTAGAATTTAGGCGAATTAAAGCCTATGTGCGGTGAACTTCCATGAGAACGTCGTATACAATTTGCACAGAGAGAGAAAAAAAAATAATATATATATATATATATATATACCACCTTCATCTAAAACGAATAAGTGGTCATTTTCTAAATCCCTAAACTAGCAATATAGATTTTCGAGCTGCGTATAAGGCACACCAATAAGCTGAAAAGATGAAATGATCAAGAATTTCTACTGTATGCATTTCTAGATGATGAAACAATATTATGAATATTATGACTATTATAAATCCTTTGTATTGCGAGAAATTCTCGCTTGATTTTCTATAATTGGGTCATAAACCAATATTAGAGCTCTTATAACTCGCCTCTTGTATTCGCATTTATTTGCAGAGATTTTTAAATAAGTTTGATCCCGACAATATAGACAAACGCTCTAGAGTTCTAATAGGGGTTTCTAGAACTCGCTTGCACAGGGAACTAGAACTTATAAGGATGGCATAGAACTAGTTTTACTAGAGCCACAATTTAGACTCTAGATGTCAGTTACATATTTTTTTTCTCAGTGCGGTTATTGAAACATCAGAATGGTGGTCCTATTGAACCAAATTTGTAAACAACAATGAAAGTTGTTTGTTTTAAAAAAAGAAGCTGATAATTACTGCTTTAATTAGCAACTGCGTATTGATTTACCAACCATATTACGCTTTCAGCGCCAAAGTTTACCCTAGTAGTCACTTTTTTTAATGTTCTTTTTTTTCTTTAGAAAACAAAACCTCATATTTTGATGCTCCTGTACTCAATTTTTTATTGCATTTGGCCCATTACACTAAGAGCCAAGGCCGACATTATTTTATGCTCATACTGTACAGATATTTAAAATTCTCCAATGTGTCAATTTTACAAAATAAATAAATAAATATGTTAAAAACGGTAAATATACATACATATCTTTTTTATAAATCATAAATCAATAACTTTTTAACAAGCGAATAAAAACTGCTTAACAAAGTAAATTTTTTGAAAAAATATAAATACCATTTTCCACGACTATTCTTTCTTAAAAGAATAAGCTCTCGAAACAAGTGTTTAAATCTGTAAACTTCGAGAAGTATCCTTCTTTCAACACATCATCTGTATCAAATATTAGATAAATTTTAATCTCTTAGTGAAACGTCTCCTTTAATGTATGCAAATTACTTAGCAGCGGAGAACCGCAAATAATTAGCAACCCTTTTCCTCCACTTCTTCCAGCCCCCTTCCTTCTCCCTCCTCTTCTTCATCTCTGAATTTGCACTCCCATTCCGACCTGATTAACACTGCAGTCGATGGGATTTCTGGAGAAACATTTATAAAGCTTCATGAATAGCAGGGAAGAGTTAAACCCGCTTAATTCTCCATGTCCATGACAAAACTGGAAGATAGCATTTCACGGGGCTGCGAAGAATATACTTAGGTATCTTTTCCGAGTCATCCTAATACACGGAGCAAATGGATTTCCATTCTTTTTAAGCAAAATGCAGACTTATCTACTTTTAAGGCAAACTTGATGGATTATTGCGAACGGGGATTATCTATTAGGAACAAAACATAATTGTTTCTAGAAATGGGTTGTTTGTCAAAATGCGTTTTCGATGATTAAAAGTATCTTATAAAATGGTTATTAATCGTTTGAGAAGTAATTAGTAATCAAGAAACGCGCAATATCCATACCTAAATGAGTACATGTTGAAATGTTCGTCAATTATTCTCAGAAATTAATTGGGAATGTTTTCAAAGTGCTTTATTATCTTTTTTTTTTTTTTTTTTTTTTTTTTTTTCATTGATAATGTCTAAATTTTTATTTTTTAGTGAATGACATTAGATATTTAAGAGTTTTACGTTAATGGTTAATAACAGAGAAATATTTGTTTCAGAAAATAGTCCAATTGCTATTCTATAGGTTGTACAAATATATTGAAAGTACATATTTAACTGTTGCATTTAAATTTGTATTTATATACATTTATTCACATATACAATGCTTATTAAACTTGTTATACTTTATAGTTTTCAAGCACATGCATTTTATAAATATTTTATATAAGCGAAATCCAGTCTTATATAGCAAACAAGAAATCTGTGAATTATACAAAACTGCAGTAATTCCACCTATTTTTTGTACGTGGAAGAAGTATATATTAAAAAAAAAAAAATTAATTTAAACCGTTGGCAAGAGATTATTTATTCTGAGTTCTCATGAAGTCCAAACATGTTTAAAATCTATTTGAAAATAAAGATTTGTAGAAAAACATCCAGAAATTCCTTCAGATATCTTCCCTTCTTACCTTAATTAAGGGCTAAGAGGAAAATTTTTGTGAAATTTCAAATTTCTACAGGAAGCCACTGCAGATATATGGCGATAAGGCTAAAAAACTTTGATACTCCTTTAAAGGTTACATTTTCAAAAAATATCTGTAGTTTTTACAGAAAAAATCTGTATTTGTGACAGAAAAGAGTTGTTTTACGGAAAAAACAGATGCTTTCTGTTTTATATCCAGTTTTCTGTTTTTCCTCCTTTCATTTCTGTTTTTTTTCCCAATTTTCTGTTTTTCAGCATATTGAAAAAAAAATCTGTGATTTTTACAGAAAAAACTGTATTTAATAAAAGACGCGTCTTTTATTTTAATTAGGCTCTAAGAGGAGGCGGTTAACTAAATTTCAAGCTTTTATTGGAAACCACTGCAGACGTATAGTGAAAAGGTTAAAAAATTTAGACACACCTTTAAGGGTTGAATTTCATTAAATCAGTTCTTAAACGTAGTAGCTCCTACGTCCTGAAAATACTTTAGAACTCGACGTTGATAAATGAATCAATCATTGAATCAACAGCATTTCACGCTTTGCACACAAGGAAAACAGAAGCAGAAGAAATATGTAAATCCATTAATACAGTTTACACCAATAAAGCAACAAAAAGTAATCGACTTTTTCTTTCTTTTCTTTTTTTTTAATCAAACTATTTAATATAGATTCTATCAATCCGCTCTAATAAAACCGCAAATTTCTAATCATTATATTGTTGCGTACTTAAAGTTCTTGAATTGTCTGAGATTGACAGGAGAATCTTGCAGGGGCTCAAAAGTTTATTTACTGAAAATTCTAGAAGATTACAGGTCTATAAACCAATTATCAACTTCAGTAATACCAGAAAACACAGCTTACATAACAGCTGACAACATCCAATTCACAGCATAAAGTGTAGTATAGCATTAACACACAGCAAAGGCTGTAATAAAAGAGGATCAAAATGCTTCTTTATGAAGCAATCAATACCTTGACGAAACTGACTAACTTGGCGCGATACGATTCCTTAAATACCCACGTTGAAAATTGAGGATGATTCAGAAACTTCCCAATCATTCAAATTACAGCTTGGTATTTGGTATATCTATAATAAGGATTTTCTCGCCAAGCTCACCAAAAAAGTCGCCAAGGAGCAAGAAAGCATGCCAAATTTGGCTCCAAAGACATTACCTACCTTAATGAAGCTTTTTAACGGGTTTTTAAGTTAAAATAAGCTATTTAAACACAAAAACAATATAGAAGTGCTGAAAATTAACCTATTACAACCTGAGAAAGCCTCTTTAAATGAATTTATATAAAAATAACTACAATTATTTACAAATTCGTAGCATTATGCCACATTGTTGCTTTCACACATCGCTACAGAGGCAGTTTTTCGGTTATTTGCAATATATAGTGCTCCCTTACAAAGTTCTTATGCTCTTCTAAATATTACAGTTAAAATGAAAAAAAAAAAAATAATAATAATAATAAAAATAAAAAAAAAAATAAAACAATCTTTTTAAGTGTAACTTAGAATAAAATGTATAAATTCCCTTATTGTTTGCTCAATGCATTCTTTTAAAAGAGTGACTTATTTTCATTACTATCCGGATTCTTGCCATCATTAAATATTCATGTACTTTTTTAAAAGAAAACGGAATAAGTTTTATTAGAAAAACGTTTCTGTAGACATCGTGGCATAACAAAAAATTATATTGCGATATTTTCCCCTAAATTTCCATGGATAATAAATGTCTCGTGTCATTCTTTAAAACTTAAAATGTAGCCTAAAGTCATATTGTTGTTCTACAATAAATACTTGAATAAACATTAACATCGATGCATTCTCTGAGTCAACTGTGTTTAAATATATGTTGAATATATTACACAGAATAAGTTTCGATTTCAGCTTATGCAGATTTATTTATTTATTTGCTTGTTTGTTTTCAGGTAAAGCTACTGAGTTTTATTTCCTTAAATGCATTTTCTAGAATTCAAATATTCATTGTATGCAGAAGTAATTAATAAAAGAGCTGCCAAAATTGTTTAAAGGTTAACGACAAAAAGAAAAAAAAAAAAAAAAAAAAATTTATGACTATGAAATCAGATACACGTACAGCTTTTATATCGTTTAATTCCTTCTGTTTAAGCTGAGATTTTTTTTTTCCCTTATTAAACAGAATTTTAAATGATATACCTTTATATTTATTTATTTATTATTGTTTTAATAAGATTGTAGGAAGGTTGATTTTTAAATTTAACGAATTATTGCATAAATACCATATAGTTTAAGAAAATAATTTCACTCGTATTTAAGAAGGACGTTGTTATTAATTAATTTTGTTTTACGTTTTACCTCTTCTTACAGTCGGCAGCAAAATTTTTCGAGCGCTAGCGAAAATTCCTAGGTTAAAAAGTACACTTAATACTAATTTGTTAAATAAATCCTCATCGAATCATGTTCTTAGTCAGTCTAAAAAACATGATTCGGCAAGGATTTATTCAACAAAACTGCATTAGGTTTACTTTTTTTATGTAAGAATTTTTGCTAGCGCTCGAATAATTTTACTGCCTACTGTAAATCTTGTACTTTATTGAAATCTATATCTTTATGCATGTACTGCCATGAAATCTATATCTTTATGCATAAAGCCTGTTTTAAAAGTTAAAAAGTATTTTTAAAGATGGATATACCTCTTTATGGGGAAAATAATACAAAATAATGAACAATTTCAAAATGCTCCGTGCGAATTCTAAATTATTTTAAATGAATTTTTTCATTCAACTGAATTCGAGAGTTTTTCATAAAGATAATAATTTCTCTATTTCAAAATGTGCATCCAGTTTTGTGATAAATACACTTATTAACATCAAAGACATCTTTAAAGTGATTGGAGGCAAATGAAGTCGCAAGTTTTTCGTATGTTAGATGTTCCCGAAATTTGGAATCCCCGAAAAATAAATTTTAAGTTTAAATTTTGTAAAAACTTTTCAATAATGATTGTAGAGCTGTAGAAAAATATTATTTTATAAATGATATATGTATATCTTCGTACATTTTATAATGATTAAAGCTAGATATTTTTAACTGCATCGATATTGATAATTTTCTTCTTCCCTTGTCCGCTTAAACGTTATTCTCTGTTACATTATAGAGTATTTACAATGTTAAAAATAATAGTTCAATGTTTAACCCTAGAAAAGGTGCAAATTAGAAAAATTTAGCTGCAACGAACATTTTAAGAAATTTGATGCTCTATGTTTCACCATTGTTCTAGTGCTGTTTACAACAAAAGCACCATTAAAACGGTGCTTACGTTTCAAATAGCACTACCAAAACGGTGAAGCACAGAGCACTAAATCTCTTAAATTTTTGGTTGCAGCTAGAATTTCTAATTTGCACCTTTTCGAGGATGAAACATTGAACAATTACTTTCACCATGTTTTTATTAACTTGCTTTCTTGTTTGTTTGTTTCTACAGTACAAATCTTGCAATCGATTTTTAACTAACTTTTCGACTAGCTGAACATTTGAAACTTTTAGAATAGCTCAGAACACGATGGCAATGCATTCTTTTAAAACTTTTATTCAATTAAAAAATGCTTCCTTTTAGTTAATTAATAAAATGTGAAAATAATAACCTCATAATAGCTCTAAATTTAGCCATTTAAGTTTTATTTATAATTTAATTGTTACCAAAATAATTTACGAGTTTATTTTTTTTTCGACAGGAAAAAAAATACATTTACTTAAACGTGAACAATAAAAAATTGTAAAAAATTAAATTATACATCTCACAAAAATTGATGTCATTATCACTTTAAAAACTTTATACAGATTGATAAAGCGCTAATATAGCTCTATAGCTATAACTTCCAGATTAGCTAGACATTTGAAACTTTTTGAATAGCTCAGAACACAAATGATAATGCATTTTTTTAATACTTTTATCCAATTAATAAATGTTTGAAAATTTCTTATAATTGCTCTCTTTATTTGATCATTTTCTTTCAAGTTGATGGGATAATTCATCAAAAAAAAAATTTTTTTGTAAGTGTTTATTAATACATAGAATTTTCAAGTTTATATGATTCAGCAGAAAATTTAAAAACATGGTATATATATTTTTTTTTTTTTAATCTTATAATTACAATGTAACGTTAGCGATTGTTATTAGATTTCGCCTATATTTACGAAACTCCAATGTTAGTTCTAATATCAGAACAGTATTTCTGTTGCGAAATAATCGAATCGCTGTTTATGTACTGTATAAAATATTGAGCGCACGTGTATACACTGAAAATTTGACATAAATAATAAATTAAATGCACATAAAATGTACAACAAACTTATTATTTTGATTTATAAAAGAACTGATGCAGATAAGTACCATTAAAAAATTGTTTAAAAAAAACCTCGAAATTTTTATTTTACAAGCTTTCGAGAACGAGCAATTTTTTTTTTTTTTTTTTTTTTTCTTTATGGCAACAGATACTGAGTTAAAATCGTCTCAAGATGCCTAATTTGAAACGATAATTCGAAATTTTGTCACCTATATGCGAAAATGGAAAAAAAAAATATTTTAAAGCGATTTTAAAGTATCTTAGTTGAATGATCTTTCAATAATACCTTGGATAAAATAAATTGCGTTAAAAAATTTGTCAAAGAGCAGACTGTTTAAATAAATATGTACGTAAATTCTTTAAGACATTATGTTTTTGTCATAAGCTATTTCTTTAGATTATAGTCGAACCTAACTATTAAAAGTTAAACTAGTTAGCATAGATGGAGTATATATTTCTTCTCATAAATCTCTATTATAAGGCATGCTATATTCATGTTAAAAGAAGTGAATTTTGCCTATTGACTGAAATGCCCCACCTAATAGTTTATCCACCATTCAGTTCCATACATTTACCTTAAATTTCGTGATTTCTTGTTAAGGTCAATTTCGTATTTTAGTTTTCATCCAATTCTAATATAGAAATTTAGAAATTCTCGTCAAAATATAAAAACCAAGATCAAATAAGGAAAAATATTACAAAGCATAGCAATATTTATAATTTCTTTGAGGAAGATCATAAATGAAACACTTTAAATTAAAAACATAAGTGAAATTTGTTACACTGTAAGCAACATGAAGACAAAAGTATTTTATAATATATTAAATAATAAATATATTACTTAAGGTGAAACTTTTACATAAATAAATGCAAAAAATATTAATGCATTTGATTTTGATTTTATTTCATTTACGAACAACCAATTAGTCTGCTGAATTTCAGTTATACGCGTTTTTTTATTGACAGTACAATTGAACAGTGCATAAATAATAATATTTTATACTACGCTGACACATTTTTCATTAATAATCCCCACTACATTTTTCATGATTACAGTATTTTTATCAGATTAATGGTTTACAAAACATAAATAATTCATTAAAAAAAAAAAAAAAAAGAAGTCTGCTGTCCCTACTGAACACCCCCTTAAACTATGATAAAATATGTCATTAGGGTGCACTTTGCATCCGACCACCGCCTTTTCAATTAATCGCACTCTATCCCTATTTTTGGATTGTTACGTCACGATTTAATGAGAGTAAAACAATATGTAAAAATACAATAAACTACAACCACACCCAGCCACGTTTTCTTAAAAAGTATGTATTATCAATTTCAATGCGTTAGATTCCATAGTATGTTATTACTATTATTATTATTATTATTATTATTATTATATATTATATAATTTAAGTGTGTTAATTTTCTTGTATTTAGTTCAATGATGTAAACTTTATTACTTGATTGTATTCATGTAGTTAAATAAGTAATATCATTGCTATTTAGAACTAATCGAATTGGCTTCAGCTTGACTCATTCAATAGACATTCAGTGTTTGCCAAATTATAAAGAATTTTCTTAATTTTGACATATTTTCTATTTTTTGTAAAAGTACTGAACAAATTTACCTTGAATTTTAGACAGGCAAAGAACATTTGTAAACTCATATTTCAAATTATCGATTTAGTGACAAATGCCAATTAGGGAACTAACCGCAATTTATTGGCAAAAGAAAGAGCAATATTTTTTTATATTTTTCGGAGTTGAAATTTCATAAAAAGTTTTTCGCATGCCGCGCATTTAATTTGGAAATACCATTATTTTACCCAAGTTATAAAAGTCCTTATTTGGGAGAAAACCTTTTTGAACTCACAAATCTTAGTACATAAAAAAAATTATATTTTAGTTAAAAGCTCTTTTTTTTGTTCTTGTTGTTTCACACAAAAAAGAAGTTTTGAAACGTGATTTTAAAAAACAGATCGCTAATTTAATTACAGTCGGTAACAAAAGTTTCCGAACACTAGCAAAAATTCCTATGTGAAAAAAGTACACTTAATACAGTTTTGTTAAATAAATCCTTGTCGAATCCTGTTTTTAGACTAACTAAGAACTGGATTCGACAAGGATTTATTTAACAAAACTGTATTAAGTGTACTTTTTTAATATAGGAATTTTTCCTAGTGTTCGGAGACTTTTTTTTACCGACTGTACGTGCCATGTTAAAAATATCTTATGAAATTTCAACTCTGGAAAATATCTAAAACCTAGCTTGCTGATAATTTGCTTCATTTTTACTTTTTTTTTTTTTTTTTTTTTTTTTTATGAACATTTGATATAAGTTGCCTCATATATCAAGCTTTCAACCTATGTAATAAAAAAAAATTGTATCTTTCGCGCATGCTCAGCGAAAATTATCCGTGTACATTTTATGTTTCAGAAGACTAATTCTCTAATGTTTTGTCAAGTTTTCTAAAAGTTTTGTAAAATTTAGTTGAAATACATTGTTGTTATAAGCAAAGAACTTACCAAAAATTAATAACTTTTGAAAAAAAAAAAAAAATCATATCTATCTAAATAATTATACGAATCCTTAAAAAATAATAATAATAATAAAAATAATAATAATGCTATATAGTATGTAAAACTATATAGAAAATTACAAGTCATTTCTAGCTATTAGTTTTTTTTCTTCAATTTTCTTTTGGTTCTTTAGTTGCACTCGTAATTAAATCGATAGTGGAAAGTATAAGTTTTTTACTGTTTTCTGCATGTTTAAAATTCAAGCTCATTTCATTCAATATTTTTTTTAGGAAATAGAAAAAAATGTCAATAAATAAATAAATAATACCCCTAATAATTTGGCTAACACTGTATTCTCGTGAAATAGAATTATATATTCAAGAACACCTATTACTGTTTGCATAAAAGTTGATTGAAAATAATAATAAAACTACAACAAAATATATCAGTTTGTTCCAATTAATTACAAATTGGCGATTAATCAGAATTTTATGTATCAGAAACAAAATTAAAATAAGTCAGAGGAAGTTTTTTTATAACCCATTTAAAATGAGTCAGTAAAATTGTAATAATAATAATAATAATAACAAGCGAAAACTTTTAAGATCATATATCATACACTAACTATACCAATATGTAATTGGACACTTCCGATTTGAGACGTTTTGTCAAATAGCTAGAAAAATTCTTTAGGAATAATCTTTAAACTTTGGGAGTATAAAGAATATGTTACACCTGAAATATATTTCAGAAAAAGTTTTTTCAGAAAAATAATTTCAGTTTCTCTCGAAGTAAAAGCTAAACTATGAAGGGTTTTACTTATATATATATATATATATATATATATATATATATATATATATATATATATACATATATACATATATGTATATATATATATTTTAATCAATGCCCAATCCCAATGGTAATATACAGTATTTGCTGATTCTAAATAAATATTAATAAATTCACCTATCATCTTCGCTTTTTTTTTTTTTTTTTTTTTTATGAGAAGCTGAAATTTTATTTCATTCTATAACTCATAACTATGTTTGAATTTACTCGATATTTGCTTTGGGTTTTGATATAAGTAGCTCAATACTCTTCCTTATTAAATCATGCAAATGAAATTTTGCTACATCTTGCGCATGCGCAGTTAAAATGTCTTTAGTAAAAATGCTCATATTTCGTAAGATATTTAAGATTTTTGCATTCTGATTGCAGCCTGCCGTGTCTAAAATGGTATGCTAAATTTCCTAAAAATGGCTTTGCACTAGGTCTAATACCCTACGTGTTATAATTTTAACAAATGGCATTTTTATTTCCAATTTTTTAAAGAAACCGTTATATTTCCATGAATATCTGTGGTAGCCTCATAAAAATTTATACAAGTAATTAGAAGAATCTTTATAATCACATGCTACAGCCAAAACGCATTTCAAGCATTCTTTTTTACAGGGTGATGCAAAAAATTTAGATTTTTCTTTAATTTTTTACTGGTTCCTTTTTCCTTTTCAGAAAAAAAAAAAAAAAAAAAACTTTTGCTGAAATATAGGAGATGTAACATGTTCTTTATACTCCCAAAGTTTCAAGATATATATAATTCCTAAAGAATATATAATTCCTAAAGAATTCTAGATATCTGAGAAAACGTCTAAATTCGAAAATGCTCAAATACTTATTGGTAGGAAGTATGTCACAGAAAGCTATTTAATTAATAAAAAACAAAAAAAAAATGTGTAATAAAAATTTAATATTAAAAGGCTAAATTAACTCTCTAAGAATAAAACAGAATACACAAAATATAACGATAGAATACATGAAACAACTAAGAGATCAAACGTCAGTAGCAACATAAGCATAAGAATAAACATAAAGAGACATTCATTATAACTTACAACGAATGTAATCAGAATAGAAAAGATAAATAGAAAAAACATACATAATGTGTCTGTGAACATAAAGTTTATGTTTGCAAATATATGTGATGTTTTGGATGAATGAGCAATAAAAACATGAAAATTCTCATTGAATGACCAAATACACACCCAAAATTAATTTAGAACAGAAATCTAACTAAAAAAACAATTTTAGTATACTGAATAATTTAAAGTGGAACAAAAAATTAAAGAAAATGTCTTTACGTCCTTCAGTATATGTGTGTGTGTGTTTTCTTTATACAGCCTTTATTTCTACAACTGTAAGGACATATTTCTGATTGCAGAAAACGTTATAAATGAAATGAAGTATATAACGATTATGATGTCATACAAAAATCAACAAATTACATTTTATAAAAATTGCAAATTCTAATTTTTATATAGTTCCCAGGTTTCTACAGTGACATTTAAAAAATAATCTTAACACACTAACATGAAAAAAAAAAAAAAGGTTATATTTTTTTCTTATTAAAAATGAATTATTCATTTAAAGTTGGAACTAACTTTTCAGGGGTTCGAATTGCCGCAACAGCATTCCACAAAATCAGCTCAATATTGTCCAAGCGGTTGTCGAATATTTTACACAGATGGGATCAAGTTTGGCCAATCTATTGTAGTATCTTGTAGCGTGGAAGATAATTATTTACTTGACTAATCAGAACAAGAAATTAATATTTTTTCCAAATTTTAATTTAACTAGATTAATTTTTAGTAATTTACAGAATAAACATATTTTGCTGTATTTCCTCGATATGAAATGGTTTTCAATAAGATAGTGGGTTGTACAGTATAAGACTGGAAGGAATGTCAGATAGAGTCCACAGTGATTTCATCAGTCAGTGACCGCTTCTGCAGTCTTCTCCAGAAAATAACAGTTCCTTTCCCGAGGTCTAGCCCGACCTGCTCTGGGATTCCTGCCTTTCGAAAAACTCCGACGTGAACTCTCGTTTTTAGTCTCTCATCGTAAAAATTACAGTTCGTATTGGGCGTGTTTTTCTAAAAACAAAATCTCAGATGCAGGCCCTGATTCGCTCGAAATTCCATCATCGGCTCTGACGCGTTGAATTCCTCTCGAAGGGAAAGTTCTCAAGGCACGCGGCTTCCCACGATCATCAAAGGGAAAACGGACATACCTTTCTACAAAGGAGAGATGTTCCGCTGCGAGCCGTTAGGCTCCAGACTGTCTGCTTCTTTGTACTGAAATGTCTCTTTCAATGATATATTGGAGTCGGAGTCTCTGCCTTTACAGCTCCCCTCCCCTTAAAGAAAAATTCGGGGCCATTTTGGGGCCGAATTTTCATCAGAAGAAGCTGAAATTAGGATATTCAAATTCACTTCTAAAAGAGGCAATAGTCCCTACAATTTGGAATATCTACCAGAAAAATATAATGTTGATTTTTCAACAAAACCAAAATAATTAAACACTACCTTATTAATTTTTACACTTAAAATATATACTTCCCTGATTATACTGATTAATTTAAAAACACCAAAAAGAAAAAATTTTAATTTTGAAAATTTAACTTGCTTATTTACAATACAAAAAATTTCTTTATTTAATTTTGAAAAATTAACTTGCTTATTTACAATACAAAAAATTTCTTTTGCTTTTAAAGTTACATTCGACTTAAACAGTCTACGTGAGCTATTTCACGCCCTGGCCGGTGTATTACAGTGTAATCATATGGCTGCAGAGTTAATGCCCATCTCATTAATCGAGGGTTTTTCCCAGCATTTCTCTTCAACCAGACTAATGGATCGTGATCTGTTTCAATTGTGAATTTTTGTCCATCTAAGTAGTGCTTTAACTTTTTTATAGCGAATATTATCGCAGCACACTCTTTTTCTGTCGTAGTGTAATTTCTTTCGGGAGCAGTAAATTTCCTGCTCAAGTATAAGATAGGGTGCTCTTCCTTTTCTATTCTCTGAGCGAGGATTACCCCAACCCCTAAGTCTGATGCATCGGTCTGTACGATAAAGGGGTGCTCGTAATTCGGAGCATAAAGAATAGGTTGGTCTGTTAATTTCCGTTTTACTTCCTCGAATGCTTTTTGCATTTCAGCGGACCATTCTATGCTTTCTTTGCGATTTTTCCCTTTTAGCGCTCTAGTTAGAGGCTCAACAATAGTGGCATAATTTTCGATATAGCGGGCGTAGTATCCTACCATTCCGAGAATTTGTCTAATTTCTGTTTTAGATTTCGGGGTCGGAAAATCCAAGACTGCCTGGATTTTAGCTTCTGCGGGCGACCTACGTCCGTTCCCTACAACGTGCCCCAAGTATGTTACGCTGTCTTGCGCAAATTGACATTTAGAAGGTTTTATTTTCAACTTTGCCTCCTCTAGTTTTTTTAAAATTATGTCTAAATGTTCCATATGCGCTTCCCAAGTCTTTGAAAATATGGCGATATCGTCTAAGTACGGTACGCAAAAGTTTTCACAGCCCTGTAATAATAGTGACATAAATTTACTGAACCTATATGGGGCATTCACTAATCCGAAAGGCATTACTAAGGGTCTAAAATTTCCCCAAGGAGTGGAAAATGCCGCATATCTTTGCGCCCTAGGTGTCAGTGGAATTTGCCAATATCCTTTCGTTAGATCTACAAGCGTGATAAATTTAGCACTTGAAACTAAGTCCAAACGATCTTTGATGTTCGGTATTGGAAAATATTCGGTTCTGGTTATGGAATTCAAAACGCGATAGTCCAAACATGGGCGTGGCTGTTTGTGGGGGGCTTCTACTAAAATTAAAGGACTACTATAGTCCGACTCCCCTATTTCGATTATGTTCAATTCAAGCATTCTTTTGATCTCTCTTTTGAGAATTTCTGTCTGTCTTTGAGACATTCTGTACGGTTTAATTCTAACCGGTTTGTCGGAAATTAATTCGATGTCGTGCTCGATTAGATCGGTGCGCCCTGGATCATTTGAAAACAGGTCCCTGTGGCGATCCAAAACCCCTTTTAATTTCTCTATCTGATCGGTAGTATGTTTCATTTCTAAGTTTCCATTTCTTACGATTTCGTTGAAGTCATAAACATTTGGGTCCGAGTGTGGATATACTATTTCTAAATCTGTTTCTTTATTGTCCACGCTAGTGATTTCACTAAACAAAACATTTATCATCTCTGCCCTTTGTCTATAAGGTTTCAGCATATTAACGTGGAATACTTGAGAGGGCTCCCTCCTACCTGGAATATTCACAACATAGTTAGTCTCCGAGATTTGTTTCTCCACTGTACCCGGTCCGATCCAACTTACGGCGAATTTATTCGGCTTGTACGTCGCAACCACTAGAACTTGGTCTTCCGGTTTAAATTTCCGGTCAACTGCGTCCCGATCGTACCAAAGCTTCCTTTTCTCTCTCGCATCTTCCATCGATTTAATAGCTAATTCTTGGCATTTTTTTAGCCGATTTATAAGATCAAAAATGTATTCAGTAACGGGCGTTTGTTCCTCGTTTTCGATTCCGCATAATTTTTCAAAAATTATTGTCTCGGGAGTTCTTAGATTTTTGCCGTGAACGAGTTCGGCAGGGCTATATCCGGTAGATTGATGCACGGTAGTACGCAACACCAATAATGCAAATGGAAGATTTTTCTCCCAATCTGCTCCGTTTTCTAAGCATAGCACTTTTAATAATCGCTTTACGGCGCGGTGAAATCTCTCAATCGCTTGGGATTGGGGATGATGTATGGAGCTATGAATCACTTTTATTCCAAACTTTTCGAAAAAGGTCTCGGTCAATTCACTCGTAAAACTTCTTCCTAAATCTAATTGAATCTCTCGCGGGAACCCGAATCTGCTAAACATTCGTAAGAACCCGTTTATCACTGCTGGAGAAGTGATTTCTTTAAGCGGTATGGCCTCCGGATATTTCGAAGACAAACACATAGCTGTCAAAAGGTACCTATTTTCGTTTTCACTTAGAGGGAGTGGTCCCGTTAGATCAGCGGAAAACCGAGTGAACACTTCGGTTACTATGGGAACCCTTTTCATAGGCGCTTTCTTCACCTCTCTAGGTTTCCCTATCATCTGACAATGGTGACACGATAATACAAATTCCTCTATTTCTTTGACCGAATTTGGCCACGCGAAATATCTGAAGATTTTATCTTTCGTCTTTGTGACTCCGAGATGTCCGCCAACATTCGAATGACATAATTCCATTACGTCTTTTCTAAGTGTTACAGGAATAATCACTTGTTTTCTAACCTCCCCGCGATTTGTTTTAGATTGTCTAAAAAGGATTTCATTTTCTAAAATGAACTCGGAATTACCTTTGTTCGCTTTTTCAAAACACGGATTTAAAGTCGCGTCTTCACGCTGTAATCCTTTCATCCTTTCTTTATTTACCCCTAGAAGGCTTAGAGACTTCTCTTTCTCCGAGGGGGGAATGACAATAGGGGTTTCTTCCCGTATCTCGGCTACTGCGTTAGTGGTTTCGGATTCTCGTAATCTCTCTCTCTCCTCTTTTCCGCTCTGCCTTTTTTTCGCGCGAGTTACTACTTGGTTGATTAACTCTGGTTTTTTCATTTTTGCGCCTTCGATAATTTCATGCGTTTGATTACCCAAAAGATAATGATTCATTTCCAGTGAGTCGTCAACTACTGCCGCTTTCGTGCTAACAGTCCCAATATCTGCAATCTTAAGCGTAACACTAGCGATCGGCAGGCAGTGTAATTCTTTCTGCAACGGCTGTTTGAGCCAAATACTTTCTCCGGTTAATTGCTCCGGTTTTATGTATTGTTTTCCTATAAGATCGAAGCTTGCTCCACTGTCACGAAGGGTGACAATTTTGACGTCATTTATTTCGGCCTCACCTAAATAAGGTGCGAAACAAGATCCTAAATCGTCTGTAATTCCTATCTGATTTACAACTGCTGTTGATTGATCTTTAATTAATTTCGGACAATTAGTTTTGTAGTGCCCGACAACGGAACAATAAAAACATCGGATCTCTTTCTTTTTCTCATAGGCGTTCTCTTTCCCTTTGTTTTCCTGCGTTTTTGTCCTATCGCGCCAATTAAATGGCTTTTTTTCTTTGTTTTCTTTTGAAAATGTAAATTTATTTTTATCGGGTTTTCGGTCATCTTTTTCTTTACCGACCCAATTTTTCTTTATGGCTTTCCTAACGGATTCAAATTCATCTAGTTTAATAGCTAATTCTTCGGGATCAGTCTCTTTCGCCCAAGAATCTAGAAACTTCTCTTTCATCTCTGCGCTAGCCCTTTTTTTTATCTGGTCGCAAATTAGTAATTTCTTCAAGCTCTCAAAGTCCCCAATTTCTAGTTTTTCCAACCGACCTAACAAGAATGTTTCCAAGTCATAAACTAAATCTCGAAATGACGTTCCACTTGATCGCTGGTGGTTGTTAAATTTTTGTCTGAATGACTCAGCGTCAACCTTAAATCGATCTAACAGATAATTTTTGATGTAATCAAAATCTTCTAATTTCTCCGCCGGTTGTCTTAATATTTGTTCTGCTAATTTGGTGGGTAACAAAGCAAGTAATTGATTTACATAGTCTGAGCTCTCTAACCCCAATTTACTCGCTTGACGTTCGAATAGATTTAAATATAAAGCCATGTCAGAATTTAACTCATCAAATTTATGAATAATAGATTTCAGTGGGGGAGTATATTTCCGCTCTTCTCTGCTAGAGTTTAAGCTTGTCGTTTCTATACTTTGAGATAACCTGAGACGTTCTAATTCGAATTCTCTCTGTGCTTTTTCACTTTTAATTTGGGCTAAACGTTCCTCTTTTATTTCTTGCGCTAATCGTTCTTCCTTGATTAATTTAATTTGGGCCAAAGCCACCTCTAATTTAAATTCTGCAGATTGTTCAATTTTTTTTATTATGGACCTTGTCCCATCGGTGGGCAGAATATCTACTTCCCATTCTTCTGCTAAAAATTTTAAATCCACTTTTGAATATTCGTGCAAAGCAGCCATGATTTTTGATTTGAAATTTTCCTAGCACAATTTTACTAAATATTCTCAATTTCCTAATTATTCGCAATACACATTTAGCAATTATTTAAAATTTCAAATACAAGCACAATTTAAATAAATAACTAAATAATACACACTTTAATACCAAATTTGGCTTTCGGATTCCTGCAATATCTTGCAATACTTTTTACCCAATTTAAGCTTATGCTTACAAGCAATTTAAAAAGAACAATTAATATACACAAAAATAAGGAGTTCTTTCACACTGTGCAACCATAGATTATACCATAAATACACACAACTTAAAACTCTGAAAATTCTCTTAATGAATATAATTTAAATATATCATTCACAGTTTGTTTTACTGCAAACTTTTTAAATTTCAATTTCTTTTACAATTTTACTTCCTTTTAATTTTCTTCAAGGTTAAGGAAATTTTCTTTTCCAACATAAATTTAAAATTCTCTTAACAAATTAACTATTTTGTCAATTCTAAACTTTTAAATAATGAATTATTTCCTTTAATTTAATTAACTAACCTGTTAATTTTAGACATTAAGCATTTCGCTCCAACATTAAAAATTTTCTGCCAGAATATACAAAGACAAACAATTTTTTTTATTTTTACTAATTGCCTCTCAAGAATGAACGGAATATCCTTACCTTTACTGATGTTTTCATCTAAGGTGGGCACATCTCCGCTGAGCACACTTTTAGCAGGCACAAGACCACTACTCCAGGGATCGGTGCTCCTCTTCTTGATCTTTTGAAAGGGCACTCCGTCACTCCCGCTCTAGACTGGCTCTCCGTACGCTGTTTGGCTTCTCCCGTCTACGTCGAAGGGCTTCGTAACGCTGCTTCCGTACTAGGAACCGGTCGTTGCTTCCGTTGTTGCCTGGTCTACGCTGAGGATCTCTTCTGAATTCTGGAATCTCTTTCCTCGCTTCTGCTTAGATTCACTCTTCTCTATATACTGTCATCCCACCGCTGCCACCAAATTTTCTTTATTCTATTAGTCTGTAGTATCTTGTAGCGTGGAAGATAATTATTTACTTGACTAATCAGAACAAGAAATTAATATTTTTTCCAAATTTTAATTTAACTAGATTAATTTTTAGTAATTTACAGAATAAACATATTTTGCTGTATTTCCTCGATATGAAATGGTTTTCAATAAGATAGTGGGTTGTACAGTATAAGACTGGAAGGAATGTCAGATAGAGTCCACAGTGATTTCATCAGTCAGTGACCGCTTCTGCAGTCTTCTCCAGAAAATAACAGTTCCTTTCCCGAGGTCTAGCCCGACCTGCTCTGGGATTCCTGCCTTTCGAAAAACTCCGACGTGAACTCTCGTTTTTAGTCTCTCATCGTAAAAATTACAGTTCGTATTGGGCGTGTTTTTCTAAAAACAAAATCTCAGATGCAGGCCCTGATTCGCTCGAAATTCCATCATCGGCTCTGACGCGTTGAATTCCTCTCGAAGGGAAAGTTCTCAAGGCACGCGGCTTCCCACGATCATCAAAGGGAAAACGGACATACCTTTCTACAAAGGAGAGATGTTCCGCTGCGAGCCGTTAGGCTCCAGACTGTCTGCTTCTTTGTACTGAAATGTCTCTTTCAATGATATATTGGAGTCGGAGTCTCTGCCTTTACACTATACATATAAAAGAGTACTTCCATTCACTCACTCACTCACTGACTCATCAACGCACAGCAAAATCTACTGGAGCCACTGACTCGAAACTGGGCCAGATTATAGAACATATAGTGTAAGTTCCCCCTAAGAAGCGAATTTGCGAAATTTGCCCCCCAAGGGGGGTAGGGGGCAAAATGTGATTTCACAAACAACTTCATATCTCAAAGAAAAAAAAAAAAAAATCCGTAAAATTTTTGCTTTAAAATATAGCTAACACAAATATCTAAAAACTAATTTCTGGAATTTTAGAAATTCGGTCCCCAAGGGGGAAAGGGGGCAAAACATGATTTCACATGCGCAAATCGAGGTTTCACATATATCTCAAACAAAAAAACAGATATACATGAAATTTTTGCTCTAATATATGGCTAATACAAATACCTAAAAACCAATTTCTGGAATTTTAGAAATTCAGCCCCCGAGAGAGAGGAGAAGGGCAAAACATGATTTGAAATAGTCCTTTATATCGCAAACAGGAAAAAAGATATATGTGAGATTTTTGCTCTAAAATATAGCTCCCATAAATACATAAAAACTAATTGCTTTAATTTTAGAAATTCGTCCCAGGTGGGGCGGGAAAAAAAAAAAAAAAATAGAAATACAGTTAGACCGTTCAAAATTGGAACAGATAAATTTTAGAGGCCTGCAAGTCGAATGAGGATATTTTCGAAAGTGTAAAGTTATTAGGAGGGCCAGAAAGAGGGGGGGGGGGAGCGGAGGGGGAAAAAAATAAAAAATAGAGTTAGACCATTCAAAATTGGTACACAGAGGTTTTTGATACTTACAAATCGATTTCGGATATTTTCGAATTTGTAAAGTAATTAGGAGGGGCGGGAAGGGGGCGGATGGAGGGGTAAAAAATAAAAATAGAGTAAGGTCGTTCAAAATTGGTACATAGGGAGTTTTGATACTGACAAATCGATTACGGATATTTTCGTATTTGTAAAGTTATTAAGAGGGGTGGGAAGGGCAAAAAAATAAAAATAGAGTTAGGTCGCTCAAAATTGGTACATGGAGGTTTTTGATACCGACAAATTGATTGTGAATATTTTCGAATTTGTAAAATTATTAGGATAGACGGGCGGGGTGAAGGGGCAAAAATATATAAATAAGAGTTAGAGCACTGAAAATTAGTGTTGTTAGGTTTTGAGGCCCGATAAATCGATTGCGGATAGTTTCGAAAGTACAGAATTATTACAAGGGCGGGAAGGGGTGGGGGCGGGCGTAGGGGTAAAAATGAAGAAATTCAAATAGAAAGCTAGAATGTTAGAAATGAGTATTATTAGGTTTAAAAGCCCGAAAGAACGATTAAGAGTATTTTTTGAAGTCTAAAATAATTAGGAGGGGCGAGAACGGTAAATGCGCAGGCAGTGGGGGCCCGGACCGATTATTCCACCGATGGGAGAGGATTATTTTTTGTATTTTATATTTATGTTTTTTACTTACGGTAATATAGAGTGTCAATCATAAATGCACGCGCGCGGCGCACAATGGTCTGCGCTGTCGAAAGCAATGGGAACCCAATGCGACATTTTTTCCCAATCAGATTTTTTTTTTTTTTTTTTTTTTTTTTTTTAGCATGATAAAAATTTATGCAATTTTGAGAATTCATTAACTATAGCGATTCCTTTAAAAATAGTGACCAGCGAAGCGGGTGTAGCCGGCTAGTCTCTTCATAAAAGGAGTCGCAATTTTTAAAAGTTTGATATTTTTTAAATTTATTTTTTGTACAGATACGTTTTGTTTTTTCTATAGATAGAAGATTTAAAATAAATAAATAACATTTTAAAATCGTGCGGGACGAAAAAACCATGGAATAGAACCGAAAAATGAATGTGTGAGGATAAATAAAAAATCAATGTTATAGTTTTTTTTATGTTGGTGGATTCTCTTTTTTCCAAGGGGTATGTATGTACTTAACGCGACCTATTGCCTGTTATTCTGTGATAAAATTTGTTTTAAAAATTACTCATTACCTATTTTCTTTCGTTTTTTTTTTTTTTTTTTTTTTTTCAATTCCGTTTTTACATTTGTAAAATTCACAACCGTTAATTTGACTCTCGTTTTATTATTTGTTTTTAACTGTTTAATATTTCATTGTGAAACTATTGTGTACAAAAAATACTCTTAATTAACTTTTCATACTTTAGATTTAAAACGAAATATTGAAAAGAAAAAAGAGAGAGAGAGTCAAATTAACGATTGTGAATTTTCTGAATGTGAAAACATAATTTTAAAAGATGCATCAGGTAATGAGTAATTTTCTAAACTTTTTTTTTTTTTTTTTTTTACCTATATAATAATATAGTCACGCTAAGTGAAGCATCCTCTTAATATTTTTTCTCTGTTTTATTTATTTATTTATTTATTTTTGGATGGGCAGTGGCAATTTTTTAATTAAAAGAAGAAGAGGGAAGAAAAGCTATATTGCATGTTGCAATTAACATCTAGTTTTTCTTTTCGCATAAAGATTGAAAATTTCATAATTTTAATCATGAATTTAAGTTCTTTTTCTAAAACACCCAATAGAAAAAAAGAAAACTGTAAAGTTCAATTAATCAAAAAATAATTTGCTTCTACTTTTCCTCCAGATGAGAAAATTCAGCAAGCAAATAACATAAAAATATTACATCCTGTCACGAATTCAAAAACAAAACTAGAAATGTTAAATAATTAAAAACAAATTACAATTAATAAAAAAAAAAAAAAAAACTCACCCAAGACTGCTGCCAAATTAAAATATCAAAATGTTTGACAGCATTTGAATATGAATAACTTTTTGTCCAACAGGAAATTACGTGAGATGCTTAATGAACGCGAAAGTTGAGTTCCACAGCGCTTTTTTTTTTTTTTTTTTTTCTTTCTCCTGTCTGGATTTCCCTGAGGTGATTTTGAACAATTAGAAAATAACACGATGTCTATAGAGCTGACGTTATTTATGCTCTGTTCAAAATAAGATAACTGATAGACACTAATGGAAAAACTCTTGCGACAGAGAAATCACTTTTACCTACTTTCTAGAAAATTAAAAAAAAAAAATTTCTCTTCTTTTTTTTTCTTTCCTTTTTTTTTTTTTTTTTTGTATTCAATACGCGATGTTTTTTGGTTAGTGAGTTACTCTAAATGTCGTATAAAGACCTGCATTTACATGCATTATCTCAAATGATAAAATACTTCCAAACCAGTATTCATAGAAGGTGGAGTGTTTAACTAAATGAAGTAATGGGCGCACAATGCGAAGATTTTGAGTTTTAAAGCAGTCGTTTATTCAGAATATTACATCCATTTTTGTAAATATATCTTCTGTCTAACGGATGAGAAAAAGATGTGTTTGCTTTTTTCACCATTTTATTTAATTTGCTGCTTTTTTTTTTTTTTTTTCCGGGAAAGGGGGGGGGTAGTATTTATTTATTCTCATATTTTTATTACTATTGTCATTTTTCTTTATAGTTGGTTCATGCACTCTCTTAATTTAGGTTCGTATATTCTTTTAAATTATTGGAAGACTCTTGTGACATATTCTTAAAAAAAATTACATTGTAATTAATTTCAATGAATTAAGTTGTACTAATTAATATTCTGTTATGTGGCATGTTTTTTAAAATATTTCTATATATCTGTGATATGTTTGAAAAAGTTTTCATTTAAATCTCTCTCACTCTTTTTTCTAATATATTGATAATAATAGCCTCAGTATTACGTACATTGTTGAGTTATTCTCTTCAATTATATCTTATTATTTTGTCGAGTATTTTGTAGATAGATTTAGCTGGTAATGCACTCAGAACTAAGAAAGCATTCGAAAAAGAAAACTATTTTGAACATTTTGACAAAATACTTAAAGATTCAGAAAAGAAAAGAAAAAAGAAAAAAAGCTTATCATTAATATGAAAGGTCTCTACTCTATCACTAATTTAAAAACTGTCAAACATTAGATTTTTAATTAATTCTTTAACAGGTATTCTTATTATTACTTTGTAAGTTATTATTATTATTATTATTATTATTATTATTATTAAAACTTTTGTAAGTAATTTTTATAATTGGTACAATAATTTAGTTCATTTATTCTTATTTTTCGACATCTGATAAAAAAAAATTGCACAGATTTATCTTATGCATAGCGGAATGAAATTTTTTTTTATTATTATTATTCATATAAACATTGTTATTAATTGTATGTTATAAAATTATAAGAATACTGAATATATAAAAGTTATCGATTTCTTTCAGCTTCTTTGAAAAACAAATGAAGATTTAAAAAATACATATTAATTAAAACAGAAGAAGAACTTATTCTTTCAAAGCTTGTATCGTGACCTTGCAAATTAACATTGAAAAAGAAGCTTTCTTCATCAGTATTTCATCATGACCTGCCTGAAGCATGACTTTTACTACAAAATGGTAGATTCTTGATGAACAGTGATTTCCAAGCATCCCTTCTTGCTCTGCCCGTTGTAGAAGATTTATTTATGTGTCAATCATTATTGTGAAAGAACGTCACAACTCGTCATTACTCTATTAACTGAATGGTGTGTATAATTGTTTTCGTGTATTTGAAAGGCAGAAACGCAGCAAGACATTAAAACGACTTACCTTAATGAAAATAGATAAGTAAATTGGGTAACTGTAGAGATGTGTCGTTAATGAATTATGCAAACATCAGACATTTTGCAAAATGTCATACGTAATTATTTTAAAATATAGGGTAAATCGGGATTAGTTGGCCTGCTTTTTATTCTTTTTTTTCCCCCTTAAATTACCAGTCATCATTTAAAATTTTTTTACGTTAACGTTATCAGTGATACTTTCAAAAAGAAGTGACCATCATAAAATTTGAAGATATTAACTATCAGTAATAGCTAAGAAATACAAACTGACACCAAATCGTTTGGACCAATTTGCCTCGTTTAAGTTTACCTATGTCACAAGTTTGATGATAATGTTAAAGTTAAACAAATGTTCAAAATATGTATTAAATCTTATTTTTTATGTCGTTCGAACGAAAACGCGGTATAACCTAAAGAAAAAGAATGCAAAATTATGCATGGGAAAAAAAAAAAAAAAAAATTCAAATTATAAATGGAATAATTGCTTTTACTGATATAATTTGAAGAAGAAAAACATAAAAAATTGTTTCTCCAGTAGAACAAATAATTACAATATTTGTTTGATTGTTGTATCAGTCAATACTGCAGAATTCTATTTTCTCTTTCACTGCAACTTTTCTTGGGTTTTGCTCTCAGAAAAGGCCCCATATCGGCTGGAGAAGAACTAGCATTGCTATCAAAGCTTTTTGAGAATTGGTTGATACCAGATGGCCCCTGGAAGAAGACTCGTTGAAATCAGTGGCAAACTTTGATTGGTAAGTAAAGCGGATTCCGATGTGAAATATGTGTTAGGTTGATTAGTGATATCCGATGGCATAAAATATATATCTGTAAAAATAATAATGTTTTTTTCTACAGAGCTGCTGATTTAATATGGGTAAGGTTTAAACAACATTATGACTTCATTTTTTTTTAAAGGCTAACTCAAATAACCAGGAAATCATATAAACTGCAACTCTTATATAGATATAGAAATTCTATCCCCCCCCCCCCTTACACACACACACACACCAAATTCTGTGGGTTTTTTTTCCCATGTGTAAATAAACTGATTCCGGAGGCCTCTCGTTACAATTAGATTTTGAAGATTCTATTGAACATGTTGACCAACTGGGCGAATGTGCCCCATGCGAAATGGGCCAACTAGACCCATACTGTTCTTCATTTTTTTTATTTTTATTTATTTATTTATTTATTTATTTATTTATTTATTTTCACGAGTGTAAAGATTTATTTTAAAAACATTTCAATAAACAAAGATATCCTACACTAATTATGAATAATTATCTTTCTGAACACCATTTATCAAAATCTGAAATGTGATTTACAACCAAATAAGAAACTATTCTTTGTAAGACAGGAAATTTACTCGCATTATAAAAATTTTAAAAATTCTCTCTTGTTCTTTTATAGGCACGCCTCTTTTCAATGACATTGGTGTGAGAGAAAGAAGACGGAATAATACACAATCGGATGGAGTTAGAACGCTATCTGACGGAAAGTTAAAAAAAAAAAATTATTGCGAATGGGCCAACATACTCCAATGTCCAATTAGCCTTGGCCTATCCTACACACGTTTTCAATTGTATATTAATTTGAACACTGTTCAAATTTGCTCTGCTAGCTTGATACTTTATTTGATGCTATAGTAAAATGATCGCATAAAATTTCAAATCAGATGAATGTTTAACAATGTACTGCAACTTCTAAAATCATCAATAGAGGATATTTTATTAAACGTCAGTTAAAAGGTATAATAATAATAATAATAATAATAATAATAATACTTTTAAGACTTAAATATCTAGTTGAATAAAACTTTTTTCCTCAATAATTAGAACCATTTAGTGTGCCTTCATTTCAAAAAACATTTTTCACATATTCACAACCATGGTTTACATAAAGCGGTAAATCTTGTAAAATATTTCATCATTTTATGGTTGCAGCAACATCAAGTTCGAAACTCAAATTAATATAGCGCAAAAGTTTTAAAGGACAAAAACGTAATTTTGTTTTATCATTAATATACACTGATAGCAAATTAAAAAAAAAAAAAAATTCTATCGCAAATTGTATTGTATTTGAGTTTGCGGTGTGTCGAAATATAAAATATGTATGACAAGCTGTTGAGAAAGTATAGATGCACGAAAATTATAGTAGGATATATTAGATGCATATTAAAATTCCAAAATTAGTGCACTATTTAATTAAGGTTATAGCGACTACATAAGATAATAGGAAACCTTTCGAATATCTTTGTAAATAAAAGCATGCATGGCATAATAACTACACTTTTAAAAATTTTGTTTTATGTCGAACCGAAACATGGTACTACAGTAGCTGCAAACATGAGGTGGTAAAACATTTTACCATGATTTGGTACTTGGTTCTACCAAAACTTGGTACTATAATTTTTGTAACCGTAAGATGGGGTGATCTTTTACCATGATTTGGTGCTTCTTTTCAACAAAGAAGTACAGTCAGTAACTAAAGTGTCCGAACACTAGCAAAAATTCCTATGTAAAAAAAAGTACACTTCATACGGTTTTGTTAAATAAATCCTTGTCGAATCCTGTTCTTATTCAGTCTAAGAACATGATTCGATAAGGATTTATTTAACAAAACAGTATTAACTCTACATTTTTTAGATAGGAATTTTTGCTAGTGTTCGGATACTTTTGTTACCGACTGTACCAAATCGTGGTTGAAGGTTTCACCATCGCATGGTTGCAGCTATAGTAGTACCAAATTTTGGTTCAATCTAGCATATTTTTGCTACCATAGTACCAAATTTTGGTTAAATGTTGAACTGAAATTTTTAACAGTGTATTTCTTTTATCAAAAATAAGGAAAGGGCACGTGACGTCACTCGCAGTCAAATCATTGATAAAGTGGCAAAACACTGGTATTTCCACCAATCCTGGTCAATCTTTTGCCACTCGAGAGTGGCAAAGATTGATTGACGGAGCGTTTGTTTGTAAACATGCCCTTTCCTTATAATAAGTTTCCCTTTCTGTGGGGAAAGAAAGGGATAGAATATTTTCTCAAAACACGATTAAATTTTTAAAAGATATTTTAAAATAAAAGTGTTACAAACAGAATCTTAATTTTGCATGCAATGTTTAAATAGACTGGTACAAAAGGTATAAAAAATATTCCTTCCTTCTCTCTTTACATTTATTGAATTACTTCTTGTTTTAAAAAATATGCAAAACATATTCAGCAAACATTATTTTTTATGAGCTGTTATATCTCATCAAATACTTAATGCATTCTGCTAATTACATCAGAATAACTACAAAATTGTTAAGCTAGAAAACAAAATTTATATCCTTATTCGAAAGCAAATTAAAGAAATGCGAGTTAAAAAATTAACAGCTCCGCCAAGAAGCAGCGTCTGTCCCAAGTGATTCGAAAAATCATTGTCCAATTACCTAAGATTTATGGAGTCTGTCTTAGAATAACACCTGAACTCAATTCAAGTATTGGAAAAATCGATCTTCGCAATTTGGCAGAGAGATTAGGACCATCTAAAACACCCAGGTTTTAAAGGAAAAGCAATATATTCTATTTGCCAAAGGAATTGATATAATTACCTGGTGTTACACTTTCGAGTGTACGAGAAGAATTTGTTGAAATTCAAACTTATTGCTGCATTTATAAAAATTAATTTTATCGAAGTAGTTGACATTAAGCTTGTTGTTAATGATAATATTATTTTAATGATTAAGAAAAGGAAAAAGTTTCGTTTAGTATAAAAATGCAATGTTAAATATTCTCTTGTAATAACAGAATTCTGGCTATAATGAATATTTTATTTACAATTATACTTTCAATAAAAATAGATGATTTACCCAAAAAAGTTATCTTTTCTACATTAAGATAATTTTAATAACTTTATAAATTTTATAAAAAAAAACATTTTTTTTAGTAATAGTAGAAATATTTTAGTTATATGGATTGTAAATAAGGTAAAAGTAGCAACTTTGCCATGCTTTCTTTTTAATTTTTCATAAGCCAGATTTTAAAGAATTCCGGACAACAGGTACAAGTACAAAAACGAAAAGTGTTTCAACGAATGGTAAGTTTCATTCTCAATTTTTTTTCCTGATATTTTTCCATTTGCTACAGAAAAATATAGAAATTTTTTAAATCCTTTAACATTCATTGATTTTGCACTGAAATCAAACATTTAATATGTTTTATGCGACAAGTTTTCAATATTTTTCTTTGTTTTAGTCAATTTGTCCCTTCTCTGTTCGGTAGATAGCAAAAAATTTAACTCCGAAATTTAACAAGCTATGTTTCAGAAGAAACCAAAAGGCACCGGCACAAGTCATTTTGAATATTTTAGGCGGCGCGAGTGCGCCTTGTTGCTTTGATAATGCATTCATGCCTATATATATATTTATCTGATAAAGAACCGTGCAATTATTTTGACTTGAAACAACTGGTGCGAGTTTTTGGAATTTATAGTGTTTAATTATAATGTTATTTATTTATTAAATTAATTATTATTTGAATTTAACAAATTTAACATATACAAGGAGCAAACATTCAAGCCGTGTTTTCTCAAAAAATAAATAAATAAATAAATAAATAAAAAATGAAAAAGAGTTATTGATTTTCCTATAAACTTAGCAAAAGATAGAATGGCCACATATTTTCCTAGTAACTAGTAATACATCTAAACAAACAATAATTAGGGTTTGCCTTTAGTTGCTTTTTAATTTTTTAGTTTTTTGTGTGTTCTGAAAAATTGTGTCCAATAGGGAAAACATGGTTTAGATGTTTGCTATCATACATGTTTCACACTAAACATTTATTATTATTATTATTATTATTATTATTATTATTATTATTGAATATTTATGATCAACAATGTATCTGATAATAGCCATTTTTGAAATTTATTTAGCACTTTTCAAAATAAACTATGCAGTGAACGTTAAAGGGTTAATAACATGATATAATATTCTGCTAAATTAGACACATCAAAATTGTTTCCATTAAAAAAAATAAATTAAAAAAAATAACAATAACAATAACAATAGCAATTGAAAAGTAATTTTTCTTTTCAAATATCTCCAGAAGATAAAAGCTTAAACTTGGGCATCTGATGGTGGAATATTTAGAGCTGCGACCTTCTCAGTTCCCATGTGCCAGATATTAATCGGTTCGCGAATGAATGTTCATAGTGGTTTACAATTAACTTAAGCTGTAAGTGCCGCTGTGAGTAACCTTGATAAGCAAAAAATGACCCATAGCCCTTAAAATCGATTTCTGTGATAAAAGTAACCGTTGTGGATCATGTGTCCTTTTCATAACAGAGTTTAACTGCATATACATGAAAATTTGATTGACATTAATTAAAATGTACACAATCTAGATGACTTCATTGAAAAATTTCAACTACAGATGAAAGACTTAGATAGAGATAACATAACAGTGACTTTCTAAATCGTATAATTTCTATTTCATTATATTTTTCTTGTAACTTAAAAACTATTTTGTATTAATGTAATATGACTTGCTACAGATAAAAAATTATTTTAAATTTTATTTAAAAAATAGTACGATGCGTTATTCTAGAAATTAAAAAAGGTTCCAAAAAAATTCACTTTGAAGGAAAAAATGTGTTTAAAGGAAGAATTTTAGAAAAGTACAACCCATATCTAAAATGTTTGCTTCCATACAAATTTCTATTGCATATGAAAAATATGTCCTTAACAAATTCAACTTAAGAGGTCTTTTCTGCATAACAAAAACAAATATATACACACAGAAAAATGAAAAATCGAAACTTGTCAAGAAACGTGTTATCTTTGTCATAGTACACGTTTTCCTAGTATATTGACAAATTTGCACAAAATTACGCAACATTTTAAACAATCAAAACACTACCTGACAATCCCATTTAGTCATGAGACACAAAAATCGTTTTATTTTACCATGTATCTTTAATGTGTTTCGTCTGTTGATCCGTTTTGGCTCTAAAACTTGTCAGATGACTAATTTCCCAGGTACAGTTTTCATTTTCCTCAAATTGGACCGGTTAGTCAGATGAGAGAATAAAAATAAATTATTCCTATTTTGTCAATTGACTAAGAAAAATTTGTTTGGCTAGTCCAAAAGCTCAGCATTATTATTTTTTTTTCTTTAATCTTTTTTTTTTATTTGTTTATTTATTTTTTGTCTCCTGACAACTTGAGTTAGTCAACCGAAATCGAAAAATAAACCCATCGAATTTCGCGGTATAGTGTCAGTTTCATTAATTCTGAAAAAGAAAATTGCGCTTAAAGTTATTTGGGAAACGCAAATTTTTTATAAGAACTTTGTGCCATACTAATCCCAGTTTTTGTATGTTTAAATCTAATAAATAATTTTCTAAGTATGACATGAAACGATAGCAAAGGAGCACGGCAATTTTTAATAACAGATAGAAAAAGAGGTATTTTTTTTTTCTTTTCTTTTTTTTTTTTTTTTTTTTTTGAAAACAGACATTTAATTTTTTACCCCAACTAAAATTAAAAAGACTGAAATCTGTATTCCCTGCACGTAAACTTAAATAGAAATATCTTTCCACTGAGAAATGACACTAAGCAGCAAAATTTGTTCCAATGTATTTAAAAAAAAAAAAAAAAATCTTTTTAAAAATCACACAAAGTTCAAGGAAACTAACATTAAAATATTTTAAAACTAATATGTAGAAGAAAAAAAAAAGAGAAAAAAAAATCTATACTCAAGTGCATTCGAAACATCGAAAGAGATTGCATCATGTAGTAGACGGACATCTGTCGCCAGGATGACTCAGAGAACTATTCTTTTTTTTTTTTTTTAATTATGTGCTGCGCGCGTGTATTCCTTCACCACCCTTATGATTTCTCAAAATTCCATGTTATTACTCATGAACTTTTATTCTTGAAAAAAAAAAAAAAAAAAAAAAAAAATCATTTCTGATCGGGTAAAAACTTACACCGGGTCCCCTCTGCATTCGCCCGCTAGTGGGTCAGTATTTTTAAATGAACCACTCTAATGAAAGAATTCTCAAAATTGAATATTATTACTCATTAATATTACTCTTAAAAAAAGGAAAAAGAAAAAAAAATCATTTGTGATCGGATGAAAACTCACACTGGGTCCCCACTGCTTTTGGCAGCGAAGATCCGTGCGCTGTGCGTGCGTATTCCTTCACCATCCTTATGATTTCACAAAATTCCACGTTATTACTCACAAACTTTCATTCTTAAGAAAAGGAATTTTAGAAAGATCTTTAATCATCGGGTAAAAGTTCGCATTGGGTCCCCACTGCCTTCGCCAGAGCAGACCCATGCGCACACGTGTGAAGATATACGTGCGCTGCACGCTCATATTCCTTCTGAAATCAAACTGTTATTCTTAAGAAAAAAAAATTTTTAAAAATCATTTTTCATCGGATAAAAAGTTGGACCGGGTCCCCACTGCCTTCGGCACCGCAGTCCCGTGAGCGCTGCGCGCGCCTATTCCTTCCCCGCCCTTCCATCCCCTCCTAATTAACCTACATATACCGATTTTGAAAAGTCTAACTCAATTAGCTGAGATGCAAAAGAAAACCTAATCAAGACACCTTAAAACGTGTAAATCAAGTGAAATCTCGAATTCCCCTTTCGATAATATTAAAGAACTTTAAAATATCTTTCGAATGATGAATTAAAAACAATTTAATCAGAATTCGAATTTAAATATTGAAATTTTAAAATATTACAGGGCCATCAGGCGGTAGAAATTTCTGTAATCTTCTGTTCGATTCCAAATCAACAAAGCTTTCAAATGGTGTATTACTTATGAAATTATTTTAATTAGTAGCTGAGATACAAAAGAAAATCTGAACAGAATACCTCGAAACGTGTAAATCGGGTGAAAACTCGAATTCCACTTTCGATAATATAAAAGTACTTTAAAATATCTTTCGAATGATGTATTAAAAATAATTTAATCATAATTAGAATTCGAAATATTGAAATTTTAAAATATTACAGCGCCATCTGGCGGTAGAAATTTCTGTAATCTACTGTTCAATTCCAAATCAACAAAGCTTTTAAATAATATATTACTTATAAAGTTATTTTAATTATTAGTTGAGATAGAAAAGAAAACCTAATCAGGACACCTTAAAACATGTAAATCACGTGAAATCTCGAATTCCATTACCTACGGTAGTCGGTTAATGGAAGACGACAGAGATTTGTGGCGTCTACTCTTGAAATTCAATTTAAATAAGTTTTAAAATGACATATTACTTTTGAAATTATGCTAATTAGAAGCTGAGATACAAAAATGATATAAACACTATTATAAAACGATTTATGTCTGACTTTTTCGTGGTTTTCTCCGAAACTTGCGTAATTCCGGACTAAATACTGTTAAAAATCCATAGTATGAAATGTGAACGGAATATCAGAATTCGAAACTCTGCAAAATATAAAAGAATAAAAGCGTTCTGTGTTTTCCCTCGTTTTCTCCGAAACAACCGTTCCCTTTATACATTTTTGCCCCTCCCCCCCCCCTTTCCGTCCCTTCTAATAATTTTACACTTGAAAATATCCGCAATTGATTTATCTTGCCTTAAAACCTAATAATACCAATTTCAAACGCTGTAACTCTTTTTTTTTTTCTGCCCCCCTCCCCCTCATGCCTTTCCTAATAATTCTACACTTTCAAAAATATTCACAATCGGATTATCGGCCGTTAAAACCAAATATTACGAAATTTCAACGGCATATCTCAATTTAAAATACTGCAAAATATTAAACAAAACTTAATCTTACATTGTATTTTGGTCACATGAGTCGTGATAAATATAATTCCCAATAAAAATGTAATTTTTTTGTTTATTCACATAATTTCATGAAAATTGAATAGTAGCTTTATAGTATGCTGTCTAGGCCGAATATTAACTCAAATGTAACGTGAATGAAAATTTGAAAAAAATTGAAAATTGCAATTCCCCCCCCCCCCACTATAAAACACGTGACATCTTAATCGGTTACAATCATTTCCTTTTTTCATCTCAGACAATAGTCTGGCATTTGAAATGATGTTGCCACAAAAAATTCACACTTTAGTTAATTTTTAAAAAAATCTAATTGTTGTACAGATAAGCCGCTTGCACTCTTAGATTCAGAAAAATTGTCCCTTTCATTTGGTACCAAATTTGTAACGATTAGACTAATATTTCTAATTTATTTTACACTTTTTCTGCTTTTAACTCCGTTAATATATCTATTTTTATGCAATCGCGGTGAATTCTCAGTCATTGAGATCGCTTTCTGATTAGACATGAGTCGACATTTTAATTAATATCTCCAGAACTAATTAAAATTTTTAAATTCTGTTTTGAAGAGGACCTCGGAAAGGCTCCAGAGCATCCGTATGTCAATTCTTGTACTTCTGCGTTCAATAGGGGCAGGGGCTGAACGTATAGAAGAACAGACAGACAGACAAACCTTTCTTTTTATTATTATAGAAAATAGATTCTTTGATGATATAGAATCCTAAGTGGATTTATAATATGTTTTTTGGACCTATGTGGTCATTAATGTAAATATTTGTACATAGTTATTTTTTATTAAACTTTAATTAATTTGATAATTAATTAGTAAAAGCTCTTTCTATGCTTCTTTTTACATTACATATATAGACAGATTATGTAAATTTGAATATCACTTTGTTCTCAGAGTTAAATTTTCTGAATAACCTCTATTAAAAGGCCACCTCCGTAAAAGGCTAATTTCATGTACCACGGTGTATGGACCTCTTAGAAAAATTTTATTGTATAATCTTTAAAGTATTGCTAACTGTGGGGCTTTTGAGACTATTTTCGTCAGCTTCATCATGTTAGGGACATACGAACATAGATTTAGAAACATCTAATTTTTTGGAAACAATGGTACACGTTTTGTTTTTTTATTAGACCCCAAGACCCCCTCCCCTCCACACACACACCAATGGCCGAGCGGTTCTGCGCTCAAAGTTGATAGAAGGGGAGTGCCGGATTCAATCCTATGTCGTGCTTATCGACTTAGCCGTTCAAAGTTTTCTGTGGCTTTCTCAGAAACTCGCGTAAATACGGGTTAAGACCGCTTAGAATGACCCCCCCCCCCTCACGGAGGGTACTCCCATCAGGCCTAAGACCCCGGTTCGATTACCCAATCAATAGGCCTAGGATCCTCGAAAAGTCAATCGGCCTAAATACCCAACATCAACATACCACTGGTCTCTGAGCTTTCACGAACATGTATGGGAGATAAATGCATGTGATAATGATGAAAAGAAGAATGTTTAAACCAGTGAATTCTTTGTTTCACTGGGAAAGAAGTGTTGGTCAAGGTTTAGTTTCGGTGTAGTTCGAATTTGATTTTTGTTTCTGTTCTTAGAATTACTTTAGGGTCTTTCCAGCACTCACAAATTTAAAATAAATAGATAAATAAGTGCTTATTTTTGAGATAACTGAAGTGTACATTTGTTTAGTAATGCATATATTTTAAAAAATATCCCTATCGATTATATCCAACAGAAAATAATGGATTTGACTTCTTCTAACTAAGCCTTGCACGTGGTCCTGTATATTGTATATATACTGTACAAAGCACTAAAAAAAAAAAATAATAATATATATAAATAAATAAAAATGACGTAATACAATTAAATATGCATTTTCAAGCTTATCATTCGTAACCTGTAATGCATCTGAATTCTTCGAGTAACCCTGAACACAAAACACTAATGCTATACCTCCAATTTTATACAGAAGACAAGCTTTTGTGCAACTCAAAAGCATATGTTAATTTTATTATCTTTAATTCAAATAAACAAATGAGGTTAATAATGTACTCTTAGAAATTCTGTACATAGACTACAATGTATAGGAATTATTTTTCGTTCCTGAATATGAACATCCAGTTCTACACATCAATTTAATATAACTTTTAATGAGGAATAACCGTAAAACCCTACCCCATCCACTCTAGTCAATTTAATATGACTTCATCCTTTAAAATCATTTTTCTGGATTTGGAAGACCTTCATCTGAACTTTGCAATAGAGATTTGTTTACTTAGCTTAGAATAAAATCAATTTACGTGTTTTGTTGCATTAATATGCACGACTTTATAAAACGAGTAAACTTATTTTAACATAGGACCAAAAGGAATCACTCTGAATAAATTAATGTGTAAATTGCACCTAAAGAAGTTTTCACTTCGTAATTTTTACATCGCATTATGCTTTTCAACAAATTATTTTAGAAGTAAAATTAATATGATTATATATATTATATGTTTTTTAATTACTCATATATATGTAATATAATTAAAAGCTCCCTTAAAATTAAAGCCTCATTTTACACACTTAAATGATTCTATCTCCCACTAATCCACCGACAGCTCCCTAATTAATTTTTAATTAATTAATTTTCTAAATGTTTCACTAATTCCAAATTTATTAACTTGTTCTCAGTTCTTAAACTTATTTTATTATCGCATGAAGCGAACTGTTATTTATTACATTATACAGTTCCAAAGTAGTAATTTCAATCTAGAACCTTCTAACCACTCCTCCCCGTAGTTGTATGACATTCCCCCCCCCCCCCCCCCTCAAGCCACTCCGGTAGCTTTGATAACGTAACTGTCCCGCTTGGGAATGTAAACAGAATTTTCCAGTCAGTTGCTCGTCTGAAACTGAAATTGGGTTTCAAGATATGAGGTTCGGGTCGGGTAACACGATTTTACCCGTCGGGTCGGGTTGACAAAATTATCTGTCTTGCTGGTCGCGCTCGGGTTTAGTTTTCAACAAGTCTGATCGACTTGAGAACATCTTTCAAAATATTTCTTATAATTATAAACATAAAGTTGTAGGCATATTTATAACTATATAAAAGATTTAAACATACTGTGTATCGGAGCTCCGTATATATTCGTATCCGTATCCGCGGATATCCACCAGAAAAATTGATCCGTATTTATATCTGGATCCGTTTTCTTTTCTTTAACGAAACTAATTCGTATCTTTTGTACAAACTGTACGAAAATTAGAAAATTCTAAATCTTTCTCGACTATTTTTAAATATATAAATGAAAGAAATACTGTACAACTTCGCATTTACGTTCTAGAAAATAAAAAAAATTCACAATTTACTTTTCTTTTTTTCTTTAACTTTCTTCTATATTCAATAGAAGAAAGTATTCGATTCGTAAAAATTTTCGACTTTCGGTTTTTGATAGATTTACACATTTTGAGAGCTCCAGAACTAGATTTGATTATTTTTAGAAAATATCAGTCTGTCTCTGTGTGTGTGTGACGAAAATTTTGTGGCAACTGTATATCTGGAACTACCGTCCATAATTGCATATAAATGTATATGTAAATGCACTTTGACCAAAATTAGTGCTTATCGACTTTTGGTGTCCATCGCTCCACAGATGGCGTTGATATACAGCGATTTCTACAATTTAAAGGAAGGCTGTATATCCCAGGAATTACTGCACAAATTTGCACATAAATTTATATATGGATGTACCTTGACATAACTTGTCTGTCCACTTTTGGTGCCAATAACTGAACATGTGGCGCTGCTATACAGAAATTTTCACAGTTTAAGTGAAAGGGATATCTCCGGTTCTATTGGGTATAATAAAACAAAATTTGATACGTGAAAAGACAGTTATGAAACATTATGCTGATTCAATTTGTATGCATATCGGCCAATAGGTGGCGCTGCTATACTGCCATTTTCCCCGAGAACGGGAAAGTTGTATCTCGACTTCTATGGTGTATAATTGTACAAAACTTGATAGTTGAGATAGCCATTATGAAAACTCATTTTATAACATAATATTTATAGAGAATAAAACTGTCTTTGTATATTTTGTGTCAGTTTTAGATGAAAATCGCCTGTATTCATTATGGTAGATAATTTTAATAAATAATAGTTTTAATAAATTATTTGTAGTGAATGAATTTGTATTAGAAAACAAAGAAGAAAGTCTTATGGTAGCCACAACATACTTGTTTATATATATATATATATATATATATATATATATATATATATGTAGGATATTTATCTATTAGAATATTCATGTAAATGTGTTTTATTACATTTCTTCTGAGTGAATGGCAACGATGTAAAAGGAAAAAGGGTCATGTGACTCGTGACCATGCTCGTGACCAATAAGTTGCTTGCTTTGCTAAAGAGTTCTGTTTGCAGAACCTTGTGTTTGCTGTTCGTTCGAAGCGTGTTGGCGTCGCATCATTGCTATTGTTTAAAATGTAAAATGTAAATTTAATATGTGTGTGCGTTCGTGATTGTTTAAATAAATGTATGTCAGTCTTCGAAAATAATGGCTCGTTTATCATTCATATCCCTAGACGCCACCGTCGCATAGATAATTTGGGGGATCTGGCCACGATGAACTGGTCGGCCAATTTCGATTTTATTATTTTTGTTTTACCAGCCATGCTTGAAAAGCGAATGTGTTCTCCCGCTGTGGAAATCGTCCTTGCTCAGCATCTTTAATAGAATCTCTCGGATTCTGACTTGATTTAGGAGCCACCCTGGTTCTGAGCTGTGTTTAGAACACTTTCAAGAACATTTCTTTTTAATTTCTTCGGTATCTGTATAAGTAAGTTATTTATTGTTTTTAATAGTAGGATAAGGAAAATTATAAACTAATAAATATTGTGTTTATTTATTTTGTCTTTGTCATATTTCTGATAAAACTTAACTATAATATATTCTCAAGTTTAGAATATTTAAGAATTTTTATCTGAATGTTTTAAAGTAAATATACTTGTTTTCTGAGGTTAAATCTTTGAACTAAATTATCGTCGTTCATTTATTTTTTAAGTGCACATACACTTGACCTTCGGAAAAAATAAAAAAAATTGTTCTTTTTTAAAAAATTATTGAATATTTTATATAGAATCAAGTGTTTTCTAAAAATTTTGAATTGTTTTTAGGAGTTGAAATTTCTTATGGAATATTTATTCTAGTATTAAATGAGTAATTTTGTTCTTAATAATTAATTCTATTCAAATATACTTTCATTTTAAAAGAGTATAAGATTATTTATCCTTATTAATTATAATTTAAAACATATCCTTGGAAAAGTATTATTTTAATAACAGAAATTATGTTTCCTTAAAATAGCAAAAAATACTTTCGATTTAAAGTAACTGACGTTTATTTTGTATATGTTTCTGTGTTCTCCCAAATAATTAATCTGACGATCGCCTGAGTGTACTGCTACGAGTAAGGGAAAAAAGAAGAGAATGATTATTTCTGTTATCATATCCTAAATTTTATTCTTGTTTATCTTAAATATATACTTATTACTTTACAACTTATTACTTTACAGTAAAGCATTTATTTATTTATTTATTTTTCTGTCTTGAAATCTGTTTGGTGAAATTTTCTTGAGAGAGAGACATGTATTTATTTGTTCTTTATTTTTTATCGATTGCATTGCCGATTTTTACTTTCTCTTACCCATAAGGAAGAGAAAGTATTATTTTTGGGTCAAATTTTCGAACACGAGATTTTGTTATATTTACACACATATTGTTTATATCTATAGTATATTGTTTATATCATATATGTATCACACATATTGTTTTGAGGTCCCCTGAACACGAATGTCATGTTTTTAGCAAATGGTCTGTGTGTGTGTCTGTCTGTTATCAGCATATCTAAAACAAATTATGGCAGAAAGTTCAAACTTGGTATTCTAAATGTGTATTATATAGGGATGCTACAGTAGGCTTTTCGTTAAGATCAAGCAACTGGTTCGTGTACAGGGACAATCAAGAGAATTCTAATACATTACGTCTCTATGGGGGAAATTGCAAGTGAGTTTAACGTCTATAGACTGCACTAAACCAAATGAAACGAATATATATTTTTTGTAATAGAGACAGTTAACTGGGAAAAAAAAAATTGTGTATGTAAGAGCCTACCCCCCCCTCTGGGGGGGGGAGTCCCCCATCGAGGGGAGTGAATTTTCATGATGGGTATCTTTCAAAAGAGCTCGCCAATAGCAATACCTTTAAAACGAATGGTTGAACCATCGATCTCCGATAATTTAAAACAAAGTTATCGATTTTTTTTTTTTTTTACTTTTAACGAAAAAAAAAAAAATTTTTTTTTATTTTTTTTATTGAGAATAAAATGGACTTTTTTTTTTTTTTTTTTTATATTTGGTGTTATACTACTTCTCTAATATGGAAATCGTCTGCATTATCATAAAATATATTTTTTTTAAATAATAATTTTAATAAATTATTTTTAAAAACAGAATTATTTTTTAATAACCGAATTAAATTCTATATAAATGTAGGTGCATTAATGAAACGGGGGGGTTGAGGGGGACGGTAGCCCCCCTCACACAGAACTAATTATATAAAACTTTTCAGAAGCCTAATATGAATTGTTTAACACAGGTTTACATAACAGTTCTCGTTATCTTACCTTTTATTCTGCAACCTGTATTTATAGTATTAAATTTCAGGGTAAGCGAAAGTCGTGCGAGTGACACACCAGATTATTATTTTTTTTTTTTTTTTTTTGCTTTTGATGATTAAAATAATTTCCTATTCCTAACACATTTTTAATCATTCTGTTATAGATATAATATTTTCTTTTTCAGTAAAGATTTACTAAGGTATGCGAAGCATAAATTAAATATTGTTCTCGTTTAAAATATATATATAAACTGATTATTATGAATCTATATGCGTGTGTATGAGATATATTTTAAAATACTTTTTTTTTTTTTTTTTTTTAAATCAATGCTGTTTTATGTTTAAGAGTTAAACGCATTTATTTATTTGTGTTTTCATACTCAATTATGTTACGCAGAGGTAGTTTAGTTTATTTTTCTAGTAATTTGATTTATTTAGAATTTTTCGTTTAAGCAGTCGGTGTATATTATTGATATCGATTTTAGGGAAGGTATAATTAATTTCCTTTAATAATTTGGCTTAATACAGATATTAAAAGAAAATTAATAATAGTAACTTAAATTATTTTTTTCTCGTTTAAATAATAATTTTTCTCAAAAAAATATTTTAAAATGGTATATTTAGCGAGGGCTATTAAAGAGGATTTAAAAATATTAGCTGACGACCTAGGTATAGCGGCTCAGCCAGATTTCAGAATAATTTATTTTAAAAATGCTATTCTCAAAGGCAAAGACTACGATGAGAAATTTTGTAAAGAAAGGTTAAATACAATTATGAATGCTAGGAAAGAAGTAATTGAAGAACAGAAAAGGAGCAATTCAATTTGAACTTGAAAGAATGAAGTCGAGACCGAACTAGGGTTGAGAAATAGACAAACTAGGGTTGAAGATAGCGAAACGAGAAATCCAAGTAAAGAATTCCGAAATTTCATGCAAAAGTATTACATGAAAGAAGATATAAATCTTTATTTAATTCTTTTCGAAAGACAAGCCCGTCGTGTTTCTTTACCTGAAGAAGAGTGGATTACGCATCTTCTTGCACTTTTACCTTATGAAATAAATTAATTAATTGCGCGAGAACCGGAAGATAAGGTATACAAATATAAATATGTTAACGGCTCTCTTCACTTACCGTCACCGGAAGCCCGAGCTAATGTTATTCTATGGGGAAATATTCTTTTCAAATAACTTACTAACTAATACATATTTTTAAATTCTGTTTTCACATTCAGAAAATTCCCAACTGTTTAATTGACAGATCTTTTTTAAAAATGTATTTTTTAATTTTTCATATTTTATTTTGAAATTGCAAAATGAAAAAAATTCACATATTGAAAATTCGTACTTTGCAGCTTCAAAATAAAATGTAAAAAATTAAAAAAATAATTTTTTAAAAAAGGTCCGTCAATTTAACAGCTGGAAATTTTCTGAATGTGAAAACAGAATTTTAAAATATGTATTAGTTAATAAGTTATTTGTAAAGAAAAATTTTCCATTAATAACATTAGCTTCGGCTTCCGGCAGCGGTGAGTGAAGAGGGGCCCTTAAGGAATTGTTGCTGAGGCGATTTAAATTAACTCCAGAGAAATTTCGTCAACTTTTTGCTTCGCACCAAAAGGTACAAGCTAGCACTTGGGGAGACTTTTATCACGAATTGTTTACATATTTTGAGGGTTGGAAAAGTTAACAAAAATGTATTAACTTGAATTCACAGTACATATATCTCAATATCACTGCTGTAAAACTGATAAGTTTTTATATACAGGGGTTGATCCAGGTTTTAATTTTTGGGGCCCATTTTTGTGAAAAACCAAAATGTTTCTGTAAAAAAAAAAAAAAAAAAAAAAAGGGAATTGTCGCTAGAAACCTTTCATCTTAGCAGTTACTCTGTCTAATGTTTAATATCAAGTTAGTAGCATTTTATTAAACAAGTATAGACACTCATTAAAAATAATACTGTAAACATGGAAAAAATTTTACAAAAGTATTACTTTTATAAATCTAAATTTTGTGAAGGAACCCATTTTCTGAATTTGAATTTTGTGAAGGGACCCATTTTATGGATTTGAATTTTGTGAAGGGGCCCATTTTATGGATTTGAATTTTGTGAAGGGGCAGCAGGGTCCTAATTTTTGCCTGGATCGACCCCCGATATATATATATATAAATATTGGCATAAAAATGAGTTATCATAATTATTAATACTTTGTTTTTTCTTTTTTACTAGAGAGAAGGTGTTGCGGTACCGCATATGGTTATTTATAGTGGATGCACAGATGAACCACATACTTCTTAAAGTGGCCAATAGCAGATGAATTTTATTCTTCAACCCAAGTTACATGCATGAAATCCCAATTGTTATAACAATTTTGAAACATTTATAAACAATTAGTATCAGAGCAAAAAAAAAAAAAAAAAAAAAAAAAAAAAAAATCATGAGGGAAAAAAAAAAAAAATCATAGAAATGTTTGCAAAATCCAAGTGAAAGGATTTTATTCTCAGGTCCAAAATTAAACTTTATATATGTTTATTTATTTTCATTTATTATTACTATTATTTATAGTTTAAAATTCTAATTAAGAATGTTTTTTATTTTGTAGAAATAATTTATTAAATGAACAAATATATAGGTAAAGTGTTTATATGAAAGTGTTTATTCATGTTTATCACTACTATTTATGGAATTATTTTTTACCATTTTTATACATATATTAAAGTGTTCCGAATTATGGAAAAACCCCTTATCCAGAATATCCCAGGTCCCAAGCTTTCTGGATAATGGATCCTATATTGTAGTATAAAATTCTGTTACAATTAACAGCAAAATAATTATGTTATTTTGGGAATTTGCAGCAAAATAAAAATTAAAAGAATTAAAGCAGTAATTTTTGATTTTTCAGCAAAATAATCAGCTTTGGGAAGTTAAAATAGTTTGTAACCCCCCCCCCCCTCCCAATAAATTTTGGTTATACATATTTGTAAATATAAAAGAATACTACTAAATTTAAGGGGGGGGGGACTTAAATTTCAACAAAATAACAGATTTCTTTCTTAACAGTCACTGAAAAATAAACTGAAAAAAATCTTGATATCAGAAAATATATAGACAAAAAATTCTGCACACAATCACTCCTGATTTAAAAACTGCATGATTTTTCTGTATGGTCTCTTCCTGCAGCAAAATCTGTTTGGAAAACCATATAGAAGTTCGAATGCTGCAATGGTGCCCGTTTTTTGATAGTAGTGCATATTAAAAATGTCATGAAGGGCCATACATGCAGGGACAGCAATATTAATTTTAACATGTCTGGAAACAATGTTGCCCTCTGCAACAACATCTTCTACAAAATATTTTTCTGTTATTAGTGTTTAATAACTATTAAAAAATACCATAAAAATTCATTTCCCAATCTAAATTTGCAAAATTTTCAGTAATTATTTGTACAATTATGTGCTCACCATATTTCCTCAGAGTAACACCGTTGCATTAAATATAGTATAATTCTGACCGCTGCTATTGTATAACTTTTATTCTTAAATTTTATGATAATTAAAAATTTTGGTAGTTGGTATTTTACATTCTGGTTTTGGGAGCATTCTGGATTACGAATTCTATACTGTATTTTCAAAGTTGGTTCCACAAATAAAAGATTATTATAGTGTAAAATAAAACTTGCTCTTTTGGTAGCAAATTTTTTTGATTGGGGGATTTTGGGTTTATTTCACTACTCTTAAAAAGAAAAAAAAAGGAATTACGTTTATTATAAATGCTGAAGTAGGGATAATTTTTGCTGTCAGTTTCCAAAATAATCAATATTTTGACTCTACCTGAATTTTTTTTTTTTTTGTTTTAATGTGTGCGTGTGAAATATGTAATTATTTCATTAAAATTTCTGTTTTTTTTTTTTTTTTTTTTTTTTTTTTTTTTTAAATGTATGTTTAACAAACATGCAAAAGTTGATGATTCTTTTCTTTTTCCTGCCTTCATTGTATGCACTAATTAACTAATTAGTTTATTGTAAATTAACAATTGTACATTTTTGTGTCTTTATTTACAAAATATATATTTTTGCATTTTATTGTGATAAATCTGTATTGTGCACAAGTCCAAACTTTTTAGTTGTTGCACTTTTGCAGTATCTAAATGTAAATATAATGGTAAATCTTCTGTTTGTAAAAATTATAACTCAAAATAAAACTCATTTTTTATGTAAATTGTTTCGTTATATATAAATGAAAAAAAAAAAAATGTGTTTCAATTGCTTAGTATTTTTTTTTTTTTTTTTTTTTTTCGTATAAAATTTTAAAAAAAAACCCAAAGTGGGCAAAATTGTGGATATTTTCAAATGTTTTTATTATTATAAAAAAAAAAAAAAAACTGGGGCCCAACCCTGCAATCAGCCCTGTTAAATTCAGAAAATAAATAGTTTTGAACAAGTACTGATTTAGTTACTACTTTTGAATTAGTACTTCAACATGTAAATATATTTAATTAAAATTTATATATTTTTTATTTTTTTCAATGTGTTTATTGCATCACTTCTGAAAAATCTATTAGACTGATTCTTAAAAGGACTCGATCCCTATCGTTTCCAGAAGATATGTTATTAGAGAAATTTATGGGTAGAATTACTCATTATTTAATGTATTTTTTAAGTTTGGTTGCACATTTTAACAGTTCACAACCTTTAAATTGGTACTGTTTTTTTCTAAAAAATTAATTTTTTTAAATTAAAATTAAATAAGTAAAAAAATTAATGAGTTTTTTTAGTAGTCTGCTGTAAAATGAAATATAAAAATTTTAAATAATATTTTTTTAAAAACTGAGTACCAATTTAATTGTGAATTTTCCGAATCAAAAAACTCAGATTATAAAAATTTCGATAATGATAGTTCTGGGAATCTGAAGATTAGAAACAAAAAAATTGTGAGACAGAGAGAGTAGCCTGTTGATGAACTTCTATTTTTTGTGCATAAACTCTGAAAATAAATATATAAATAGAGTGACTTCATTAAACATATTTCTTTAAAAATCTGTTCTGCAAGCTGTTTCCCGAAACTATTAATCTCTTTACAGTTCTAGGATCTAAACAGAAAGTGTTTTTATGCTACCTTAAATCCTTGTTGTTACAATACCCGGGCAGTGTTGCCAGACTATGCGACTTTTTTATTCAATAGTCACCAAAAATTTTGAAAAGTGATATTTGATATACATAAAAGACGAACCGAATTCAAGAATCGTCTATTATGTATATCAAATATCACTTCTCAAAATTATTGGTGACTATTGAATTTAAAAGTCGCAAAGTTTGGAAACAATGTATCTGGGCTCGGAGTTCCAAGTGGCATAAGTAACAATAACAACAAAAATTAATTAAGTCTATCATGTTTGAAGGGATAAAATATTGAACGTTTTTATTTCTTCATCTTAAAATTAAGTCTGAGTATTCAGTAACTTACATTCTCCAAAAATTAGCTGAGGACTATAGTTTCACATCTTAAGATTTTAAGATTAAAATTATCAATCATTAATGGTACAAATAATCTACTAAACTGGAATCATCAAATATAATAAAGAACCTAATGGTGCAACACATACAGCTTTCTACAATAGTTCTGAAATATTTCTTGAAATAGTGCTGCTTGCTATTTAACTGCCTTTTGTGTTCAAAATATTTTTTTTTTTTTTCAAGATGTGCAAAATTCTTCGTATATGCATAAATTATTTTTTACAACTCTATCTTGGCGCAGAACTAATTGCAATCATGTATGAATTAAATAGTAGAAATAATAATTAAATAAGGGGGAAGAAACAAAGATTGCATTGTTTTAGGGTGAAATATAGTAAAATTTAGTTAAGTAAGTTGCACATTCAGAAAATTGTTTCTGTAAGGAATATTGAAACAACTTGAAGTATTTAACAAAGAACAGTATTTTTATTGCCCTATGAATAAAGATTATCACCGCAAAGAAATTTTACAAGCCAATAGGGTAAAACTTTTTGTAAATATAACAAAGCTAATAATTTCTATCTATTCAGTCTCGTGATTAGCATCAAAAAATGCAAATTCTGAGAAAACAAAAAGTATTAAAATTGCTGACGAACAAAAAAAAATAGCAAAGACTATTTTTGACTTTATTACTAGTCTCAATTTTAATTATTGAGCTAAAAATCCTGATGTTCTTCACAAAACATGCTGTAAAGTATTTGTGTATTTAGAATGAAATCGTAGCAATTTTAATACTTGTGTACACACAAAAAAAAGTGTTTCACAGCATATTAAATACACGAAAAAAAAATTTTGGACTAAAAACAAATACTTTATACATTTAGTGGTCCACTGAAATTTTCATTGATTTAAAATTTGCTTATTAAGTGTTTACAAAGAAATTGTGAAGAGATGGGCTATTTACTATACCAGTATTTAAATTACCATATAAACTATAAAAAGCAATTGTGAAGCTTTAAACTATTATTATTAAAGATTTACTTTGTTTGTTTGAAGCCGTTTCTGGTATTATTTTTGACACACATATCTCGATGAAAGATAGCTTGTCAGGATATGACAGGCTGATTGCAACTGCATATTCTAGTTATGCTTTTTTATAAGCCAAATTTTCAGTTAAAACATACCATGGGTGCAATAATTTCAGAACATTTATTTAAGCTTTGGAAATTTTTTTCACTAACACTAAATTGAGCTTTAGATACCTTTAGATAAATATAGCCATTGCAGTCTTCACTTGGGTAGAGTTCTTTTACCGATGTACCATATGTTTGTTAATTTTCCACTATTCATAGCTGCAAACTTTTTAAATTTATTTTGTACGAGTAATTTTCTTCACATTTAATTGTAATTGCATGCTTAAAAAAAAATAATAATATAGAAATAATATGTAGTAATAAAAAAAAAAGGGTAAATGTTAAAAACATTGCAGAATAAATTGAAAAAGTTGGCAGCTATATTTATTTTATTCCAAATAATGAACAAGTAGTTTTTCAGAAAAGTTTTTAAAATGCTTTTTTGAGGTTGAACACCATGAAGGGAGGTGGGGGAAGGAAGAAACTTTTAAAAATTACAAAACTAATCAGGTTAAGTCTGATAACAATGCTTTTTAAAAGGCCCCCTGCAAACAAGCATGGAATCTCTTCATCATGAAATATGGGGGATTTTAATAAAAATTTAGATTAATCTGGCTCAAATATTATGAGACAGGTTAGTCATATATATATATATATGCAGTTGAATCTTGAAAACCCGGAAATCTCTAAAATCCGGACATTTTTCCGGTTGTACTTTTTATTTTTAAAATAAGATTTTGATGTACCTTATTTCCACATTTCTTGTGGAATCCAAAAAATCTTTTTTATTGAACACTGAATACATAGTCATAATTTTACATATTTTTATACTACTTGATTGTTAATTAAAGAATTTATTTTTTGAAAATAGGTAAGTTAAAAACGGAATAATAATTAAAAAAAAAAAATCACATTACCTTTAAATTGCAAAAAATCAGCTTTAAATTGCTGAAATGTTAAGAAAAAAAAAAAAAAAAAAAAAAAAAAAACACAAATTACTTTGTTTTTTATAGTTTTATTTGAGTATTTTTTAATAAATAAATAGTTTATTGTCTATAACATTTTTAGTTTAATGTGTTTATATTTTAATTCTAAATTAAATCTATTGTATTTCTATTTTGTAATTTAATTCTCTAATTCGATCGTCGTTTATTTTCACTAGCGTAAAAATTGCATTTTTTATGTAATTATGTCGTAAAAATTAATTTTTAATAAATCTTTAAAATCCGGAATCACCGCGGTCCCGCCGATTCCGGATTTTCGAGGTTCAACTGTACATATATATTGGATTAATCTTCCTCTTCAAGTATTATTAGACAGCTTTGTCAAATAAAGACTAGTTTCCCTCTTCATATGTTATCAGACATGCTAGTCAGGCAAATAGTCTTGATTAACTTGCCTCTTCAAATATTCATTAAAAACTGACTCGCTTGCTTAGTCAGATACCTGGTGGCTGCTGACTAACCTTCTGAATCAAGTGTAGATTCTGACTAACTTGCCTTGTCTGATAAATGCAATTGATGACTAACTTGCCTTGTCTGGTAAAGTGGTTGATGACTAATCTTACTGGTCAGATAGTTTTGATTGTGGACTAGCCATCTTTGTTTGATAATATTAACCTTCCTAGTCTGGAGTAGTGTTTTGATGACTAGTTCAGCAAGTACACTTTTCAGTTTTGGTGACTAGTTCAGCAAGTACACTTTTTAGTTTTAGAGACTAGTTCAACAAGTACACTTTTCAGATTTGGTGACTAGTTCAGCAAGTACACTTTTTAGTTTTGAAGACTAGTTCAGCAAGTACACTTTTCAGTTTTGGAGACTAGTTCAGCAAGTACACTTTTTGGCTAGTCAGCGATTTTGGTTAGTCAATTCTGTATTGTCAGTTGAGCATTTTGCCAGGTCACTGTGACCAACTTATTTTTCTGTGTGTACTTAACAAAGCACTTTTTACCTTCTTCTTCCTTTCTTCTATATTAATAAGAAAGTGTTGGACAAAATTATAGACATCTAGTTTTTAATAGGGATGAAAAACATATTTCCCCATACAATAACGTGGGCTTTGGATGTCGGCGAGAATGCTCTTGATTGTTTCGACTCTAACTTTTTAAACAAATACAACTCTTTATGTAAGACTCAAAGTTTATTTACGATTTTTATTTCAGAAATTTTGAAGCCTTCTGAACGGAAAATTTTAAATGAATGATAAATGTAAGACGGATGTTATGAGCTTTTTTCAATTTGTACTTTTCTGTTTTCGAAAAGTTGTAGTATAATTATATTTGAAAGCAGCAAATAACTTCATAATTTTAAATTAATTCAAAGATCACAGTATAGTTTTGAACGACTTAATCTGCGATTCTCTTATGAAAGGAACTTTTAAAGATTGTCGTCTCTCTTTCACCCTATATATATATATATAGATAGATAGATAAATAGATAGATAGATAGATATGTAATTGCAATTTCAAAGTCATTAAAAATTCATTATATGAAAATCAATAAGTAAATAAAGACGTACATTTTCCTTTTTCATTGATGATCTTGATATCAGCTCTTTCATCATAAAATATTGTTAAGTGTATAATTAAAAATATTTACCTAATTTTTTGTTAAATATAATTAAATTATTATGGGAAGCCATTTCACTTTTAACTTTTAATTACTATAAAAGTAACAATTCCAGTCTGAAATATCATATATGCTACTTATTATTTGGTTTAAAAAAATAAACCATTAAGATTATAATTAACCCTCGATTTAATTTTTTTTTCTCATTAAAAACCACATTTATCGTTTAAAGTTTCTGCGCTAATTTATTATCTAATTTTCTTCATTAAGGAAATCAATTAATTCATTAGTTAATTAAAAAAGAGATAAAAGTTGCTAATTTTTCCCAATGTATTTTCATTTGTAATCCGCGAATTGTTCTATCAATACAATACACAATAAAAATCCAACGCTTTCCTGCTAATGACAGACGTATAAAAGATTCTTAAGTGCAAGCGTCAGGAAAAAAAAAAGAAAAAAAAAAGAAAGAAAGAAAGAAAAAAAGTATGTCTCCATATCCTTTGTATGTAAACTCAAGAAAATCGATCACACATTTACTCCATCCCAAGAGCTTTTAACAAACACACACCCATCCTAAAATAATAGGATATTAGCAATACATGCATATAAAACTTTGCTTGTACATCTTTTAATGTTGAGGGCACCCCCTCCAAGACGCCGTGGGGACGAACAGCTGCAAAGATTGTTTATTAATTTCCCGATATCTTCGCCGGCAACTGCTTAATTAAAATTTCATCGAGTAAGTCACGATTAACTTAATTAGCATCCCTTAATTGGAACCCAAATATTCGATAAAAAAGGCTTTTTTGGCGTCGCGAATCGGTCGCTGGCAATTCATCACTGCCAACACGATGAAGTAATAACAACGGAACTGTGTACATTGCATTCGCGCACTGTAATAACAGATTCCGATATAAATTTTGGAGTCGACGGTTTTGATCCTGAAAAATTCCATTACTTGCGTAAGTGGAAGACGTTTTTTGAGGAGGAGAAAGGGGTTCGCCACCAAAAACAAATGGAGCAATCGATCGGCCGGACAAAAACCTTGCGGCTTTAAAGCCTCTTCCCTATCATACGCCCCCTTCCCCCTTTTCTTTCTTTTCCACTTTGGTTATGATTAATGGAAAAGCCGCGATTGGCAAGCCGCTATACCTGGATCTCACTCCATTACAGCTTTGCTGTGTGAATCGATATTCACTTCACTTGCTTATCCCAAAGGCGGCAACTGGATCGGCCAATATACATCGGAACGACAGACGCTGCCATCTTTTATGCGGCGCTTTCATTAAGCGCATACCAATTTCAAAGAGAAGAGCAGCCACAGATCGAACGCATTATTTGCGCATTTAATCCCAGGTAATTGACTCGGTAAAAGTCATAACCATAGGATGCGACAAAACAGGAGTGATGGCTAATTCTAGGTTAAGGGTTAATTATACTTGTAATTTTAGCCTAAATTCAATATTCATCTTTATTTTAATGGATTGCCCCCCCCCCCCCCCCAAAAAAAAAAAAAAAAAAAAAAAATAATAATAATAATAATAATCCTAAACTCATAATTTTTATGCTAATGAGACTGATAAAAATATTGTTTAGAACAAAAATAAAGAACTCAAAGTTGGTTAATAAAAGATGGATTCTATATTCTGCGTTTTAAGGTTTTATTGAGAACAAATTACATAAATGTTTTAAACTCATCGATAACGATTAAATTATTCTAAAAATGTTAACGTAGATAGCAACTACCAGTGGCGTATTCTCTGGGTATGCTACTAAAAACTATCTAAACTTTAAACAGAATGTATTTAAAAATAAATTATTTGAACTAATTTTCTTAAACACTCGCTTCCATTTATACAGTACCCATCATTCAGTTTTGAAAAATTACAGTGAAAGGAAATTTCTTTTGTTACATTATTTCTGGATAAATACGAGTTTTTTTTTTTTTTTTTTCCTTACTATTGTCGTTACTTCCCTCCCGCTTTGTTTAGGAGACATCTGCTGACCAGTATCGTCCCGGAGTAAAGTCCCTCTCTTTTGCTGACCGGTTATTGCTTAGGTCATGCTGCCTTTGTAAAGCATGCCCTGATATAGGGATTTTTTGCTATTTGAGGGAATATTCAACGCCCCTTTAATTTCCCCCTCGTATAAACTACAAGGGGAGTTCCGCTGTATAAACGACCCAAGGCATGCTACCCTAGGAGAGCATACACTGGAGTTTGGGGGTATTTTTTAAAGCGTAGGGATTTTGTTACCTTCGGTAGAGATGTTAGCATAGAGAGCTGGCTTTTCCGACTGATTGATAAATTAAAACTTATACTTTACTTTACAATTATGAAAAAAAAAAAAAAAAAAAGAGAATTGATTTGAAAATGATGATTAAATTGCAAAATAAAATTTGGATAAATTTCCAAAATTGTTTTATGTGCCAGAAAAGTTGCTTTATTATTATTATTATTATTATTTTAAATCTAAATAACTTATTCTAAGCGAAGAGTTTCGCCAGAAATAAAAGTATGTTCAAATTTTGTTTATTCAATAATACGAATAAAGCAAAATGTCTTCTTCATGTGTCCATGTATGCGCTATGGAGGTCAGGCCACTGATCTCAGATTTAAAAAAAATTGGCAGATGCTTAGCTTTGATCGGTGCCGGTGTGCATAGAATTTTTTCTTTCTTTATTTTTACTTTTTTTTTTTTTTTTTCTTTTTTTTTTTTTTGTGTGTGTGTGTGTTTATTTTCTTTCCTTATTTTCAAATATGAATTTCTTAAATTAATTATTTTATTTGTTTATTTATTTATTTATTTTGGAATGTTCCGTTAATTTTTCTGCTTTATTTTCTTAAATTTCATTTAAATTGCGTGTTTTTAGTGTTAGAGGCCTATTTCAGTCTGTACAGCGTTGTCGATTTTTTATACGTCACTCTTAATAGTGCTAAGGGCCTATTTCAGTCGGTTTATTGAATGGGGATTTATTGAATGAAGATTTTGTAGATAATTTGATTACTCATAACGAAGGTTACAAGTTTTTAAAAAATATAAAAAATTCTCCCCCTCATTGGGAAAAAGAGAAAAAACGTTGTTTTGCGTCTATAAGACAGTTTGGACTTCCAACGTTATTTGTTACAGTATCTGCAGCTGAAACACATTGGTTTGATTTAATGAAAACTTTATCATGGAATTTAGATCGTCACGAATTAACTAAAGAAGAATTTGTCGATATTAACAAGTTTAGCAGTAGGCCTCTGGCACTAAATTAAAATCTGTCAATGTCAGATTTTCATGTTTTAAATAATAAAATAATGTCGTGTCTGTATAATTTTTTTAATTTTTTTTTCATTCATCTTCATTTCTTAGAAAAGATCGCTATTCTATTTATTTTTCCTTCTTTCGCATTAAGTCATGCGATCAAATAGTTTTTATATGATAAAAATTTAATACTGTTTCTTTTTCTTTCTTTTTCCTTTTTTTTTTTTTTTTTTTTTTTTTTTTTTTTTAATACACATAATAGTTGCGTTTTCAAAAATTGTTTATGTAAAGGCGTAATACCCTCTTTTGAAGAAGAATGTTTATTATTTTTAATGTATTGTTTCTATCGAAATCAAATGGCAATATGATAGAGAGAATTAAACTTATTAAATTTTTAACTTTATTAAAAATTGTAACAATTAACTTTTTGTGTAAGAACTATCAGAGGTCAGATAAGCACCTACATTGAAACGCTCGCTTAAGGCGCTGCCACTAGCAGTGGGGTCCCCAATCTGACATAGTGCGGTCGTGGAAGACACAGCAGAAAGCAGCGAACACCTGAAGCCAAGTTTTCAGCGATTTCAGTGGATTTTTTTCTCGCTGGTTCTCACTATTTTTTCTTTCTTTCTTTTTTTCTCTTTTTTGTTTCTAAAGTGATATAAAAAATTGTGATTAAATTTCTTTGAAAATTCATTTAAATACAGCGATCAATGAAGCGACCAAATGGGCCTTCAATAAGTTAATATAAGAGTCCTTTAGATATATGATATAAAGTTAAACCGACAAAATTTTTTTACGATTCCAAGAAATTGGAGGCCCACCAGCGGTCGAACGGTTCTGCTCTCAAAGTTGGTAGATGGAAAGTGTCGGGTTCCATGGTTTTCTCCGAAAGACACGTAAATAAGGCTAGGACCCCTTAGAAAGACCCACGACGGACGGCATTCCACCCATAGGCCTAGGACCCAGGTGTAGCGAATCGGACTTGAATTCTACCAACCAACCAACCAAGAAACTGGAAAAATGCAAGCTTAAATTTGATGAAATGATATCGTCTTGATCAGTAGTGTTCTTTCCATAGTTCGCTTCAGAGCATGCCCAGATTCAAATGTCACGGTACGCCACTGCCAACTACACATTATCCTTCTCCCTCCCCCCCCCCCCAAAAAAAAAAAAAAAAAAAAAAAAAAAGGAAACAAAAAGTCATATTATTTTGTTCAGGATGAAAATGGTGACGTGGAGATTTGGCCAAAAATTGCTTCAAAATAAACTTGTTAAAAAAAGGAGGAGTTAAACTTTGTCATTTTTTTAAGTGGTACTTAATTCTAAATGCGAGAGAAAAAATTTATTTCTGATTATTGATTTCAAAAGGAAAAAAAATCTTAAAAATTAAAATAATAGGAAAAAGTCTTCTAATTTAACGTTCCTGCGAAGTTGAAGTTGTTTTAATTAGTATGGCTATCCCTCTGTCTGCGATATCATTTTCATAAATATTTTTAGAAAACTTTGTAACTATCATATGTAATTCAAGTCCTCTGTAGCATGTTTCATTTTCAAAATAATATAAATAGCCCTACTGTTTTGAAAAGAATTCGGATATGTTACGGTCTGTGAAGAATATTTCTCTAAATCATATTTTTATATTGTTATGAGAATATCGACTTTCTTGTGCGAAGAAAGATTATAGAGAAACAAGTAGAGACAAGATGAATGCACTTTTCTGAACAAATATTCTCAGAAATAGTCCAATAAAGCTATTACTCATGCGACGAAGGTCAATATTCAACGAATGTTCTCAAAACAGTCCAATGAAATAGTCATTCGTACAGTTGGTAACAAAAGTATCCGAACACTAGCAAAAATTCCTATATGAAAAAAGTAGAGTTAATACTGTTTGTTAAATAAATCCTTGTTGAATCATGTTCTTAGTCAGTCTAAGAACATGATTCGACAAGAATTTATTTAACAAAACAGCATTAACTCTACTTTTTTCATATAGGAATTTTTGCTAGTGTTCGGATACTTTTGTTACCGACTGTATAACAAAAGTGAAACAATGTTGAGTACACCAAACATTAAGAATTTTGCTAATTCAGGAGCAGTGATCCTATATGTTGAAAGTACAGTCTCACAGAAACAAAGATGTCTACACAAAGATGTCTAGATGTCTAAATACAGGTGAACTATCTGTGAGTGAATCTTCTTTTGTATTTTCGATCCCAATTTAGTGAAAATTCTAACCGATTTTGTGCTAGAAGGCAATGTAAAAAATTCTATTACACTGCTTCCATCGAAAATAGAGCTTAAAAGCTTTGGCAACACTAAAGTACCACTTCTGGAAAAATCTGGTTGGGGAATATCCAAATTCGTCACTAAGTCACCAACTTCGTCGCGAAAACCGATTTCACCAGATATTACTGGAGCGTTTTTCTTTTTCTCTTGCCTAACTGTAAAACTATCCCAACTAACTTGTAAAACTATCTTTACTGCGACACCATTTCAAAGGTAGAAAAAGTATTTTAATCCTTTTCAGAAAGATATTTATCTGCATGAAGCATAACTTAAATATTATATACAGCGAAATTTTTCTAAGTTGACACCTTACGGTTCCAGGAAAATACGTTTAACTTAAAAAGGTGTCCAACATATAAGGGTGCTTACATATTTTATTTTATTAAATTATGTCCATGCATGCTTCTTAATCTTTAGTCATGTTAATCACATCTAAACTTAAAAGAAATAAGCATTCACAACTTATGTATAAAAAATAATGAATTTGCTAACTGAGAATCGAGATTTAAACTGGTATGTTGTAGCCATCACAAAACACTTTTCTATTTCATTCTACGCCACCTACCGTTTAATATGCACAGAAATTCAATCAACACAGTTTCTCCCAATAAATATTTTACATATGCAGTTTAGTACAATTTTAAGGAATAGATGCTGAGAAATAACCATAAGTAAGTAAAAGTAACGTCACCTTCCAGATTATGTACATACAAATTGCGACGACATTGTTTTTTATTATGGCTATTTCACATATCAGGATTTATGCTATAGAAGCTGAGCTATAGTCTTCCTGTGAACGAGGAAAACTATAACACTGTAAGTGTCACTTGTCGATCGGCATGCACCAAGTCTAATCAGCATCATTTTTTATAATGGTCCCCTCACAAATTAATGTGTAAATGTATACATCTGAGTAAACTCAGCAGAAGAAATAAAAGAGATAAGTTGAAATCTAATCCTAACAACTAAAATATACTGTATGCTGTTCACTTTAAAGCAAAGTTAAAGCATCTTATGCATCTAGACTCTCTGCTGGTTATTTTCAGAGATTCTGATAAAGGAAAACGATAATGGGGGCAAATCAATAAAGATGAAGACTCTTGCATTATACACTAAATTGAAATAATTTGATCTGTGAATGTCTCAACTGGGGAAAGCAAAGATATTTTCTCAAGTTATGATAGAGGTAAATATATTGACACAAGAAGCATTGTTTTTTAGGTACAGGGTGACAATCTGACAGTGTTTACAGTGTTCTGGAGAGTGATTTAATTGTGCGAATGACACCAAATTTTGTAGGATGATTTAACAAGACGGGGGACGAAGGATATCGCTAAAAATATATATATATTAGTTCCAAATGTCAACACTAGGGGAATACGTGACGCTGTGTAACAGAAATGAGAGTTCTAAAAACCACAGAATCAATACTGAAATAAACTTACCATTTATTTAGCAACAGATCAAACTTCCCAACGCTCGAAATTGCCGATCCATTCGAGGCGACGACTGAACAAGTCCTCAAGTAAGTGAAATTGCAGATAAAAAAAACTTTATCACTGTTTATGTAATTTTTTCGCTTTTTAAAAAATTGTTATCACATTGAACTTGAATTGAATTGTTAAATGTACTAAATAAAAGGTAATTTTATTTCAGTATTGATTCTGCGTTTTTTAGAACTCTCATTTCTTTTACACAGCGCCACGTATTCCCCTAGCGGGGACTTTTGGAACAATATATTTTTTAGTACAATCCTTCGTCCCCCGTCTTGTTAAATCATTCTACAAAATTTGACGCCGTTCGCGCAATTAGATCACTCTACAGAAAACTGTAAATATTGTCAGTTTAATTATGGCCATCCTGTATTTGCAGCTATTTCTAAGAAGAATAAGTGACAAGATTTCTAAAATTAAGAAAAAAAAAAAAAAAAAAAAAAAACGTGAGAAAAGGGATTATTTTTTGTCTGTCATTGGATTAAAGTGTCTAACTTAGGGCATTATTTAAGAGCGGACAATACCTAATCTCGCCGGCAGCCTTCGCCCATGTTATTCTATGGGAAAATTTGTTTACACAATTACTCATTACCTAATGAATATTTTTCAATTCTGTTTTCACATTTAGAAAATTCATAAGCGTTAAATTAGTACTTGTTTTCCAAAAATTGATTTTTTAAAATTTTAGTATTTCATTTTGCGATTAGAAAATGAGAAAAATGCATTTTGTGAAAAATCGCATTTTTGAACTCAAAATTAAAATGTAAAAATTAAAAAAAATGAATTTTTCAAAAATGAGTACTCATTTAATGGTTATGAATTTTCTGACTGCGAAAACAGAATTTAAAAATATTCATTAGTAATGTGTAATTATAGCAACAAATTTTCCCATAGAATAACATAGGCGAAGGCTGCCGGCGAGATTAGGTATTGTCCCCTCTTAAGTGCCCAACTTAGAGAGATTGGACATAATGTTATTCTCATCTTATGGGTAATTCCTTTCTGTGCGAAAAAGAATGTCCAACTTACCGGGATTCAGAAGGACAAAATCATGTTTTCGATTGAATATGGAATGATTATCATTGAAGTTTCGTTTATAGGATCATAAAAATATTAAATACATTATGTCATATAAGCAGAAATTGTTAGAATGCTTAAGACTTATAAGTGGTAAGTTTTTCAATGAAAATGGTATAAATATAAATATCACTTCTGGTATGCGTACAGGAACTCATAAACTAATCCAGATACATTTGGGTGCATGACAGATATTTCTTTAAATTACATTTTAATATGTTTACATTGCACAAAACGTAACGAAATTAACATCCATTATTTAGATGGACAAAAAGCCCACCTATAGAATATTTTAGGGTTAGAATTAGTGATAGGTTTTCAAAGGGACATAATATTATGGTATACAACAGGAAATTGCAGGAAGAACAATTGCACTAGCGTTACGAGATTTTTCTTTTTATTTCAATATAAATATTTAGCACGCTCAGTGGTGATGCGTATGCAGTTATAGATTATATACAGGCATATTCAAATGTAAGTTCTCTGTAATAATGCTATAAACATAATTTTTTTAAGATTTCTTTCTCCATTATTAAAAACAAAATCTCTTTTAATGTATCATAGAAGTAAAATGAATTGAAGGTTATATATAATGGTTAAATACAATAGAAAAATAATTTATTCATTTTATTTATTTATTCATTTTAGTTTTTCTTTTGAGAACATTTAATTTTTTATTATCAAATAAATGAATATTTATTTATTTTCACATAATAATGTTCTTTTGTCTCTTAAATTTGGAATAATTCAATTTTTCTCTCGTCGTGACGATTAGAGCTTTTGGGAATGCAACGTAGAAATCCAGTTAATTAATTATAGTTTGACTTTGTCGAAATTTGTAATTGTTTATTATTCTTATATATATATTTTCTTAATACCACTGACTTGCTTCACTCGTTCTCCAATAAATACACCGCCTCCCATTTCATGGAGCAATTAAAATAATGCAGGAAATCTGCTAATATGGGATTCAGCAAGGTTTGTATGCCCAGATTTGTTTTACATGTCTTCGATAAGAAAGAGAGAAAGATCAGATACAGTAAGGCACCATTTATACGTCTCTCGTTTATACGTCTTTCACATTTATACGTCTTTTTAGTGAAGTCTCGATTCATTCCTATTCATTTTAATGCAAAAATTCTTCGTTTAATACGCCTCTAATATCGGTTATACGTATTTTACACTTTACTAAAATTCGCAAACTTTCTCGACCTGTCATTATTTTCCATCCTATATACGACAAATTTTTCCTAAGAAAGCATCTTAAATGGAGGAACACAAGAAAGATCGAAGAATACTGATCAAAGAATCAACTGAATTCACAGTAGAATTTTTAATATTCATAGACAAGCAGTAAATCATACGAATATTAAAGATTTTTAATGTTATTAAATAACTATCTGCGTATGGACATAAATATCGTATGCTTATTATTAAAGATACGCACTATATATAACTAATATTCAAAATGTGTTCGTATAGTTAAGAAATGTAATATATTACTCAATATATGATATGTGTAATTAATACCCAGTCACTCATTAATAGTATGCTTTTTCTGACTTTTTACAATATTTTTTTTTTTCATTAATTATTGTCTTTAAAAAAAGTATAATAGTATATTTACTAACTTAAGGAACTTTATTATTTAGTATTTTCGTATAAAATTTGCTCTAGTGTCATTAAATTTGCAGTAATTAAAGTGTTGTTACTAAAATTTAGATTATACGTCTTTTCATTTATACGTCATTTTATGTCAGTCCTTTGAAAGACGTATAAACGGTGCTTTACTATGCAAAATAAGTAATTTTGAAATCTATCATAATCGCTTCGTTATTAAACATATGCGGACATTCTTGTAATTGCATTGAATTTTTAAGAATATTTTATAATTGACATGGAAATCTATATCATTATATAAAGCGCAAAAAATTGTTTGTTTGTGGAGGGTAATCTCTGAAACTACTGAACCGATTTAAAAACTTCTTTCACTGACCGAAAGCTACAGTATGCCATATTGTTATAGGCTATATTTAATTTTGATAAAATAAATTTTAGTTTAAAATCTGAGCATTTTAATTAAAATCCCCATAGAAGCCGTAATAGAAATGGAAATAATGAAATATTAAAAAAATTAGCTGCTGCCAACATAAAAGAAACATTTACATATTCATTTCGTTTTTAAAATATCTTGACGTGAAAAGAAAAGAAATATATTTGCACGTGCATTAAATTGAAATTCATATAAAGCTTTTTTAATTGTTAAACTTACACGTTAAATCTGACGTCATTATAGAATTAAAAGTGTTTATTTTTCTAATAATATAATTTGATATGATATGATATAATATCTAAGCATCAATGTTTAAACCACGGAGTCTTTATTACTCCGTGGTTTAAACTGATGTGTGTAAACGAAATTGGAATTTAAAAATAAATAAATAAATAAAATAAAATAAAATAAGAAATTCTATTTTATAATATTATTTATTTTAATTTATAATTGTTGCCAAAAAGATTTACGAATTAATTTATTTTTAGACATATAATAAAATATATCCGCGTTTGTAATGATCGATAGACGGCGCTTTGTGAACACTGCAGTTGTTAGTAAACATTAGCCACGTGTGTTCCAATAGTGTTCTTGTTATTCTACTTAATATTCGTACTATAATTTCTCCGCCATTACATTATGGAAAATTGATTGCTTTTCGAAAAAATACTTCAGTTTATTCAAAGTTCGATCGGAAGTAGATTTTTAACTGAAGTTGAACAAATATTAATTTCAAATCATCTGATTAATTCTTTACTTCCATTAGCCGAAGCAACTGAAATTTTAAATTCGTCATTTGGAAATAAATGGAAGCTCAATTCTGGATTTCTTGATGCTTTGGATTTACACTGTGGCACACAAAAGTATGTGTTATCTTTTTTACCGTATTTATTCATTTTTATTCAATAAATATATGTGAAACTAAACATCGGCTAGCAATGGCGGCTATATGGAATTCGAATTAAACCATGTTTATTGTAATTTCACCGTAGCCCACCAGAGGGCGAGCATTTCATTACAATCGCGGATTTTCACGCGAACAATAATATAAAAAGTGAACTGGATTTTTTGTAAAAAAATAATAAAGATCGAGGAAAATTATTTCCACCTTTTAATCCCCATATTTGGATATAGATATGTATTAGTTATCATGTGCATCCGTTAGATTAAATTGTTTTTGCTGTAAAATTGATAAAATTGGAATTTTAAATTTCAAAACTCTAGAAAAAAAAATGGCAAATTTCCATATTCGATTGAAAACATAAACATTTCATTTCAAAGGATGATATTTACACAATAAACATCCAACTAATAAACTAATTAAAAGGGAAAGGATAAATATTCTATCATAATTTGAAGTCAAATTTGTTTTCAAATGTATAAATAAAGTATCTTATATAATATACTAATATGTTGCAGCGGAATAGATTTGATATCCGTCATCCTTGGCAGAAAAAAAAAAAAATATCGCCAAATTATCTGGCGAATATAATTTAATTCCTTTCAAAAATCATGGTTATTTTAAAAACTTACATTAAGAGTGTAACGAATAATATGAAACAATATTTCGTACAATACATATTACGAAAATATACATCTGGCATGTATATTTTCGTATTACTTTTTTATCGCCAAATACAAAAAACGCCAAGGGTGACAGTTTTGAAATTTAAAATTAAAATTTTGTCAATTTGACAGCAAAATAACTCAATCTAACGCATGCATACAATAACTAATACATATCTATACCCAAATATGAGGATTAAAATCGGGAAATAATTCTTCTAGAGTTTTAATAAAAAAATAAAAAAAATCCAATGAGCGATTAACATGGAAAATCTTTTTCTTGCATCCATGGGCGGTCAGTGATGTCACACTTCGCTTGCGTATTGAGATGTTTAAATTTATTTGGCGACTATTTTTAGCAACTAACAGTTATGGCAAGTAGCTCAATATACATAGCGCATACAGCCATTACTGAAATGTAAATAGCATTTAATTATTTGAGTTACATTATGTTGATTGGAAACCTATTTAATATACCTATGCTCTATAGCTATACTAATATAAAAAGAAGAAAGGTTTATATGCATATGTAGAGAACGATCGCTAGAACTAAAAAGCCGATTGCTTTTTTTTTTTTTTTTTTTTTTTTCTTTCAATAATCAAAAGTTACACTGTCTCTCTCTAAGTGCTGGAAGCTATAATAAATTTTGGTAAAATAAATTTTTAATTAAAAGTTTCAATATTTTAATTGAAAACAAAGCATAGATTTGATATCTATCGTCATTGGCGATTTTTGTATTTGGCGATCGAAAACGTAATACGAAAATCTGTATATTATCATAGTGAATACGAGATGTATGTGTTTACTTCAATTACCCTACTACCGTAGGTAGTGGAAGTATTGTATAGGTTTTGGCAATTGGTCAGTGTGTGTGTATATGTGCACGTGTGTGTGTAATCTTCTGGCTGTCATATCTCCAAAACTAATAAAAATAGAACTACTAAACTTCACAAGTGATTCAGGTCTGGTGTACAGATAAATTTTCCAAATTTTCGTGAAAATTGAAAAACCGGAATTGGGTCATCGAAAACCAGAAATGGGACCGTAAGCCCATATTCAAAAACACCTCTAATGATTTTCTTCAAAGTTGCTGTATAAATAATATATTAGATGCCCTTCCGATTGAAAAGTTGCTTAGTTCAGGAAAATTGATAGGCATCCTCTATAAACAGCTCAATTTCAGACTTCGCAAGTGCGTTCCTTTAAAAACGCCTGTACGGATTTTTTTCAAACTCGCCATGTTAACTTCCTTTAAATATCCTTTTGTATGTAATTATTGTTTTTAGGTCAATAATTGAGTATGCTAAGTTTTGGTAAAAGTTGGTATCTCAAAAACGGCTCTAACGTATTCTTGAAAATTTTTTCTTTAATCCAATTTAGATAACCTTTCTCAAGTATTACGTGCTTATTACAGGAATATTAACGGTCATCCTGATTAGGTAGTTCAGTTTTAGATCTCGGAAATTCGTGTTTAAAAAAATAACTATCTATTTTTTTCCCCCTTATTTTTTAACTCGCTATGCAAACTCTGTTGTATGTGTCTTTATACGTGTATCAAGTTTCTCTTACTCGAAAATCTCAAAAAATGCAAGTAATATCTCCAAAAAATTGTATATATTACGTGTAATAGTGGGTAATGGAAGTCGTATGGTTGTTTCACACCAGATTCTGTAATAGTATATATTGTACGAATATTGTTTCATATTATTGATTTCTCCTTTAATATACATTATTAAAATAATAATCAATTATGGAAAAAATTAAATATATTTGCGAAATGAACAAATAAATAATAATTAAAGCTATTATGACGTCAATTTTATCAAAAACATTTTCATGTCATAGGTTTATATTTCAATATTTTTTATTCATGAGTAAAGAAATGTTTCTTTTTATGAAATAAATAAATAAATAAATAAATAGCATTAAGTAAAAATTGCCAACATTTAACAACTAATTAAAAAAAAATAATTGTAAAATTATATTTTGACTTTCCAGTTAATAATATTGCCTGACTATAACATATAAACAGATATATTTCTTGATTTTTTACATGTCAATCCATCTTTAACTAAAATTTGTTCATCAGTGCGAAGCCGGACGGGTCAGCTAGTAAGTTATAAAAGTAAAAGTATTTAGCTTTAGCTGTATAAAAATAGGGGAGGGGGGAGGGAGAATTTAAAAAGCATAGCAACTGCAATGCTTTTTAAGTTGTAGCTTTCATTTATGTTTTTAAGTAAATTTTAATCCTGTAGCCTATGGTATTAAAAAATAAATAAATCTCTTAACGTTAGGATTTTTTTTTTTTTTTTTTTTAAGTTAAAATACAGGTTTAAAATATAAAAAAACAAAAATTTAAAAAAAAATGTAAAACGTAAAATTTTTTAAACAAAATACGGATTTCATTAGTTAATGCAAAGGTTTTATTTTTTTCTCTGCTTCTCATTTTCTTTTGAATTTAAAATGCATACGTTATATACAGGAATTAAATAGATATTACCGATACAATTTCTTTTTGGGTTTTATTGTTAATCTTATTTGCACACATTGACATGGTTATTTTAAATATCAAAAATTATTTTTATTCGAGCAGTATATTATCCTATTTGTGTGATAGATATTATTATTAGTATTTTGCTAGCCATAAAAAAACATTTTCATTGCAAAACTAGTGCATAAAACTGTATTGATTTTTTTAATAAATCCGAATGAGTTGATTTAAAACTTTCTTTCATTTTTGTATGATATTTCTAGAAAAGAATTCTTCCCTTAAACTTTAAAACAATTCACTTTTTGGCAATTTCTGCACAGTCCCTGAGTCTTAGTATCGACTGTAATTGCCTGTTAATATATTATAGGTTAATTAAGTCAGGAAAGGGGTGATTGGAATTAAGCTCTTCATGCATCCGAACATTCTTTACGACACTTAATTTGTTAATTTGATTCAGCGCTTCAAAATAGAGGAGGATAATTAACCCAGAAAATTATTCAATTGAATTAATTTCTGTCCGTATTTTTATTTTATTTTTTACATTAAAAGCGGAAAAACGATAAAATAAAGAATTAATTCTCATATCAGATTGAAACGAGAATTTCTTTCTACAAATATTAAAGATTTAGAATGCCATGTCATTCAATATATATTATTAACAGCCATTATGTCTTTGTTGAATTAAATTGTTTTTAATTTGATGTAATATTATACTTAACAGATAAATAATAATAATAATAATAATAATAATAATAATGTATATATATATATATATATATATATATATGTGCGTGTGTGTGTGTTATGTATCAATTCTAAGCATTATTAGATAAAACAAAAAATAATATGTATTGTTATATCAAAAAATTATTTGGTCAAAGACAGTTTGCTAAGAAACACCTTTAAACCTTTTTTATTATTATTATTAAATGATTTTTTTTTTCCTTCGGAAGGAGAGTGGTTAGAAATGAAATATACAGTTTTAAAAAATTAATTTTTAGTCATATTTTTAATATGGAGGTCTAATGCTTCGAGGAAATTTGTTTTTTGTTAAGAAAGGGGAAAAAAAAAAAAAAAAAAAAAAAAAAAAACCTCTACAAAAACTTTTATGCAGTTATTTTTCAGAAGAAAATGCCTAAAATTAGAAGAAAAGTAAGTGACAGAAATCACACAATATGGGGTTTCCACAGAACATAATTGATTCTAGGATTGTTCGCGCAAAGTGCTTGGCCTTTTATTTGGTATGTATTAATGTTATACCTTGAGTATGAAATTGACAATACGTAACTTTCAACGAAGTTATGTAAAGCAAATCACGTTCTTTATGAAAAATTAGTCAATTTTCTGAATAGAGAACATATTTCATAAATAAAAAGGCAGGTTCTAATCGATGAATTCACTTTATTCAGCGTAACTTCTCGAATCAGTACAACAATAATGTAATTTCAAGGAATATTCCCGAAACAGTCCAACAGTGTTATATCAATTCAATGAATGTTCTCGAAGCAGTCCTTTAAAGCTATTTAGTCGCCAAGTTTGCCGCCAAAGCCAATTCCACTGAAAGTGAATGGAATACAATTTATGTTCACTTTGATTATAAAACTATTTTCGCTGCAACAGCACAATTGTTGCAGGGGAAAAGACGTAATCCATACCAACTGTATTGTACTTTCGAATATTCAAACAGAAAAGAAATTGATTTCGGGTAAGGAAGAAGCTATACGCAATAAGCATGGCGCAATTAATCAAGTACAAACATCATGCTAAGCGATTTACATTTGTTTACTCATTATTTTACAATTAGAAAATATGACATAAAATAAGTACATAAATACAGTTTGAATCCTTTCAGAAATGACAATGAAATGTTATCATTCTGTATAAAAGAACTAAAAAGTACCTTGTATAATAATAAATAATAATAAATAATACATATATAATAATAACTAGGTTGTCCTGTGTTGTGCGTGCTCGTGGTGTTACAAAATTGAAACCAACGGCAGCCCTTAATCTGAATTTTCCTTTAATCATATATGTGGAAGTAAAAAATTTTGAAATCTTTTCTAAATTGTTTTTTTTAATTTGTATTTTAATTAAAAATTTTGTCTTTTTCTTTCTTTCTTTTCTTTTTTTTTTTTTTTTTTTTATCTGTAACGAATGAAAATTTTTTCATCGTGAGTTGAAATTTTAACAGGTTTTAAAGTCAACCATCCGGAAACTTACATTTTCGGATAATTACTTCTTATAAATAAGACTTCTGTAGATATTTTTCACGAACTATGAAAAATTTCAAAACAAAATAAAAATACCGTTATCCTTTTTTTTTTTTTCTTCTTCTTCTATTAAAAAGAAAAAAAAAAAGATATTTTCTATATATTTAATTTACTTTTAGTGAAAATCTGACAATAGTTCCAACTTATTTTCAAAATTTTCTGAAAATATTGGCTTAATTGAACAACTGGAAAAATAATAACCAATTGTTTCTATTATTGAGTATTTATTCGAATATGTTATTAATTAAAGATATTTATAAAAATATTTGTAATGTAATGAATTAAAATGAAATAAAAGAATGTGCAAGTGTCATGGCATGCAAACTGTAGTAGTAGTAATAATAACAATAATAATAATAATAATAATATAATAGAGACACTGCAATACGTGTCAATTAAAAATATTTATTGGAAACAATTTTAAATTAATAAATATAAGTAACACTTTAAGTAAGCAATATTATTACTTATAACCTAAAGTAGTATAACTGATTACCTAAATTGACATGAATTTGTTTTGTATACTCTACAAAGAAATGCATTTTTTCCCCTTATAAATCAAACAAGATTTTTTCCCCAACGCGGTCACTAAATGTTTCCGGAAGAACCGTTCCCCAATCTCCATCCATAAATAATAGCATTTTAACTTGTTCCCTTCACATAGAAACAAAATATAAAACATAGATATATTATTTCTGCGAGTTTATCGAGAGCCAGATTTGTTATATTTTATTTGAAAACTGACTGATGTAGAATTTCCAGGATTTCATTCTAATCGTAATGATACTTCTCCCGGAAAACTTCTGGATCCGGAAAAGTTTGATTGCGCCGCCGGGTGCCATTAATCATAGGTAAATAGCCGCTGATGGAAATTCTTCTTGCTCCACAAGCCGTGTACTCCGGGGCTGATTGAATATTTGTTATACTCAACGCTGCCCATCTTTTGTGGTGGGGGAGCCACCAATGGATAGCTTGTCAGAGGTAGCCACGTGTGTCTGTTCCCATGGCCCGCTCTTCTCTCTATATTATTCGGACAGCGCCCATTTTATAAAATTTTCCTTCTTCAGAATATATCGTATTTCCGATTACAGAACTACGAGATGCTTTCGTCTTTTCCCCTCAGTACGATCAATGTACGTTTTCTTCACGACTATTCATATGCATACGGATAGAATAGAGAAATGCCCGGCACTAAACTTTGTGATTTATCGGCTTTTCAAGGTTACAAATCGATTTTTTAATCGAACAAAAGTTCATATCGATAATTAAAGGTTATTTAGGAGTTGTAGGAAACTAAATATATTTATGAATATTTAATTGGTTCAGACGCGGGTGTTGCAAAGCGTTCACTCAATATGTGCTCTCTTGATCCTGTATGATTTAGATGGTCTTTAAAATTCAAATTGCATTCCTGAGATTCATCGTTGTTTAGTTATTATTAAATACTCCATCTCTGATTTGAAAAGTGTTAATAGTTTTTAATTTCGGAACATATGATAATTTTTTCGATTAAATATAGTCAAGCTGACATAAAATAAGTCCCACCTTTACACCAGAAATGTTCTACAATAACTATACTTGTGTACGGTCTGCTTTTGAATTAAAACGGCGTGCTTTCTTACACACATTATTTAGACGGTTTTCTATCTTTTTGAAAACGCATAATTTTAAAATATTTCAATTAGATATTTTAAAATCAAATGATTACTATTTTTCTATTAATAGAATAATTTAAAAATCGAGTCAAGATGGTATCCTGGACAGATTTTCAATCTGAACTACCTGCTTTACTATAAATATCTAAACATTTTTTTTTCTTTTCCCCTAGCGCAAATACTTGGAAATTACTGAAAATTTAATTAAAGTACTTTAAAATCAAATAGCATTTCTATTATTTTTAATAAATATGTATATTTATGTATATAAGCAGAAAAAATATAAAACAATAACTCATCATTTATAGCAAAATAATTATTCTAATGAGCAATCTAATATACATTTAAACTTAGTAGATTAAAGAAAAAGATCGTGAAACACCATTTGATTGTTAGTTATTTCAACAGTTAGTACAAAAATTTTTCGACCATTTTTATCTAAAAACGGTTTTATAAGTGTAAATGTTGAATGAAATTTAAATTTTTCGTTAACATTTTGAATTCTGTAAAAAATATTCATACTAACAAATATTTTCTGATAAATTTTTATTTAATCGACAACATATGGAAAATTAAAATTTAAACGAAGATGTTTATGTACTAAATTATGAGCATTGAAAACAGAATTTTTTTACAAAAATCTGAGATTGACCTCGAGCATGTTTGTTAATCTTTAAAAGGATCTTAGAAAATTTTCTTAAGATGGAAAAAACTGCTGAAAAGATTAGCCGTAAGTCGAAATCTGCAATTTATATATCATAACTCAACTGTGTTACACATTACCTTCCACTATATCATGAATTTCAGTGAAGCATTACTTTATTCTATCATGTGTCTTAATGTCTAAAATCATTTTTTCGCAAGGATGAAAAAAAAAAGGCATAGAATAAATATACACAACGGCGTCTCGTACCAACGCATATTATAGATACATATCATTTACGCAATCTTTCACACGTCAATACGAGAAAATCATGTTATTTACGATTTTCTTCACACATGATTTACGGTTCTAATTTCTCATCTTAATCTCCACCCCCTCCAAAGAGCATCGTTGCTAGTCAGATTCTTCTGCGAGAAAACGACTCCACATCATCTATTTCGAAGACTTTTTTTTTTTTTCTTCCCTTCATAACGCGATTATTAAAAAAAAAAAAAAAAAAAAACAGGTGTTTAGAATGCTGTCATTGTGCAGTCGTAAATCTCGGAATATATTGCAAAAATAGTGCTTCCGCTATCTTGCATTTTTTTTCCTCTTCCCTCGTCGGAGAACGCTTGAGATGCACATCATATACATTTTGATGGCGATTTGTCGAGACTTTGGCTTTTCTCACGAGGTGGGAGAGGAACATGCCGTCCATCAACTCACAATTACCGTAGGAAGACTTATTTCCGCTGAAATCTCATTAGCTGGCAGAAGTTTATAAGCCGTTTAGAAACCACTAAAAAAAAACTATTGATAGCAACGACTCTGATGCCACATTATGAAAGTTAATGATTTTCTCTTCCTAAAAGGGTGTAGGCTAGATATTAAAATAAGGTGTAGTTGAATCTAAAATGACGATGAATGGTTCAATAAAAATGATCATGGCAATAATTTGTTATTAGGCTATCACGGCTTGAAATTGTAACATATTGAACATGATGGCAACATTCATCATTCTCCTGGATTGAAAAAAGATATAAAAATAATAGCATTTAATAATAATAATAATAAAAGTAAATTAGGTACAAATGCATAAGTTACGTTTTAAAGTACTATGATCAGGGTCCAGTCAAACAATTACCTTGGTACAGGAACTGAATTCTAGGATTCTACTCCTTCACGATAATTTAAACCTTTTTATTTTTTATTATGCGAATATAAGAGGCAAGTTTCAGCAACTATAATCTTGATTTATGACCCAATTCTAGAAAATCAAGCGGAAATTTCTTGCAGTACAAAGGATTCAAAATATTGAAAATATTCAGAATATTGTTTCACTATCTAGGAATAGAAATGTATGATGGACTAGAAATTCTCAATCATTCGTCTGTTCAGCTTATTAGCGTGCCTTATACGCATAGCTCGGAAATCTATCTTTCTAGTTTAAGGATTTAGAAAATGACCACTTCTTCGTTCTAGAAGCGATATATATATATGTATATTTTTTTTTCTCAGTGAATAACATGAATCAGTATATACATATAACTAAATAATCTTTATTTTAATCTCATAACTTTCTTTCTTTCTTTTTTTTTTTTAAATCAGAACAAGACTAATTGATAATCCTTCAGCTAAAAGTCATAAAGATAAAGTAAGATAATAGCACCAAAACTACATCTTACAGTAATTTATAATGATAATAAGTTTTATTTCAATATATAAAGGAAAATGTAAATATTAAAAGTAAATAGGTGCAGCCATTCAGTAAACAAAAGTGCTTAATATCGAAAAAAATGCCATAAGCATTGATTACTTTCATATTGGCAATTATCAAGACTAAAATTTTCGAAAATACACTCAGAGAAAATTTAAAAATACAAACAGTAAAAGAAGCGTAGTGACTGAGTATACAAAAGGGCTTAATTGCAGAAAATGTTATAAACATTGATTTCTTTCATATTGGCAATCACGAATAAATTTTTCAAAAATACACGCAGAGAAATTTTTTGTTGAATTAACAAACATTTGGTCTGCACAACATAAATGTCTATTTAAATTTGTTTCAATAAAAACTTTGGTTATATTAAGAAAATATCTTTGTCGCAATTCTAACAAAAATATTTTGATTTTCTTGCACACACACACACGCAATAATAATAATAATAATAATGTTACAAATATACAAAAATTAATGCAAAGTTAAACAAAATATTTTGTTAATGTAAAGCAAATACAAAGAAATTTTGTAATTTTGTTAGAATAATATATCTAGTGTTGTCGTAATAAAATTGATTTTTTTTTTCTTCTAAGAAAAATTTGATTTAGAGTTTAAAATAAGAAAATGACCTGAAAAAAAAAAAAAAAAAAAAAAAAAAAAAAATCTTGTTTTAATTAAATTTTTTTTTTTGGTAACATTTTGATTTTGCTAACACCCCCTTTCGCACAACCAGCGTTATCTATTTCGATTTCAGATTAAATGAAATAAATAAAAAGTCACATCCTAATTTTTATGCGCCAATAAGAGCACTCTTAAAAACGAGGTAAAATATGCAACAATTTTTTATATGAGAGACAATATTTGAAGTTGGAAGGAAAACAAAGGAAACGAAAGAATATCAGATTGGATGAAAGAATTTCTAAAAAATTTTCAAGAATACTACTCCGATTCAAAAAATTAGAATAATGAAAAGAAATATGGTCAAGGGAAATGAAAATCAAATTTATCAAATAAATAATCAACAATATCAAATATAAAGTACTATAATATGAATCTGCATATTTTGCAGATTATAAAAATGTAAACACATTACAATGAAATAGAAAATATATTTAAATCTGCTAACAACAAAAAATTCAAAATATTAGAATACTTTCTAACATGGTTCAAAAAATTAGAATAATGAAAATATATTGAACATAATTTAAACTCTAAGTATTTTTACTTGCTAATCAGTACTTTGTTGCATCACCCTTAGCTTTAATGACAGCTCTTAAACGTTTTGGCATGTTTTTAACTAAAGGTTCACAATCTTTTTTATCCAAATTCGCCCATATGCTCTTTATACTAGAAATAAGTTCTTTTTTGTCTCTAGGCGCAACTTCTTGAAGTCGTTTCTTCATAATTCCCCACAAATTCTCGATAGGATTTAGATCGGGTGAGTTTGCAGGCCAAGGGAGTACAGGTATGTCCTTCTTTTTGAGCCATTTAGTTGTTGATTTGGAAGTGTGGGGAGAAGCTGAATCTTGCTGAAACAAGAAATCGTCATCACATAAATCCTCAGCTGAAGGAATCAGGAAATGTTCAAGAATTTCTTGATAGACTTCTGAATTGACTGTTGTGGAAACAATACACAACCTGCCTGGGCCTTCAGCAGTCATGCAGCCCCATACCATAACAGAGGTCGCAAATTTAAACGAACGTTTTAAACATTCTTTCTTATAAGCTTCATGTTTGAGTCTCCAGACACGTATACTACTATAGTTTTTAGAGCATGATTTTTTCGTCCACTATTTGTACGAAATGTTGCACTTTTTTAAAAAATAATTTTACTAAAAAAAATTTTAATAAATTTTCCTGTGTTTGTCTTATTTTATATTTTATATATGTTTTCATTGACTTTGAAAATGAATATTTAGTTAAAATAAAAAGCTAGTAAAGAATTAATATACTCTTAATAAAGATCAAAACACAATTGTACGTATATCATAAAAATAATAATTCATCATTATAGTGATCAAACACAAGGATGGAAGACTTCTATTAGCAAGACAGTAATAAATAATTACAAATGGATGTGAGGCATTATACAAAGCCAAAAGCAATTATAGCAGCAGTGTAATATATGTATGTATATATATATATATATATATATTAAATTGCGTGGGGTTTATTATTATTAATATTATTATTATTTATTTGTGATTGTTATATATACTACGTGTCTGGAGACTCAAACATGAAGCTTATAAGAAAGAATGTTTAAAACGTTCGTTTAAATTTGCGACCTCTGTTATGGTATGGGGCTGCATGACTGCTGAAGGCCCAGGCAGGTTGTGTATTGTTTCCACAACAGTCAATTCAGAAGTCTATCAAGAAATTCTTGAACATTTCATGATTCCTTCAGCTGAGGATTTATGTGATGACGATTTCTTGTTTCAGCAAGATTCAGCTTCTCCCCACACTTCCAAATCAACAACTAAATGGCTCAAAGAGAAGGACATACCTGTATTCCCTTGGCCTGCAAACTCACCCGATCTAAATCCTATCGAGAATTTGTGGGGAATTATGAAGAAACGACTTCAAGAAGTTGCGCCTAGAGACAAAAAAGAACTTATTTCTAGTATAAAGAGCATATGGGCGAATTTGGATAAAAAAGATTGTGAACCTTTAGTTAAAAACATGCCAAAACGTTTAAGAGCTGTCATTAAAGCTAAGGGTGATGCAACAAAGTACTGATTAGCAAGTAAAAATACTTAGAGTTTAAATTATGTTCAATATATTTTCATTATTCTAATTTTTTGAACCATGTTAGAAAGTATTCTAATATTTTGAATTTTTTGTTGTTAGCTGATTTAAATATATTTTCTATTTCATTGTAATGTGTTTACATTTTTATAATCTGCAAAATATGCAGATTCATATTATAGTACTTTATATTTGATATTGTTGATTATTTATTTGATAAATTCGATTTTCATTTCCCTTGACCATATTTCTTTTCATTATTCTAATTTTTTGAATCGGAGTAGTATAATCATCTTTCATAAATGAAAAACGGTTACATGCACTATTTCATATGTGCATAAACTCAAATAATTTTTAATAATTTAACTTTATAAAATTGCTCATTAATTTTGTAAAATTGCAACAATGTTTAATGTTGTAATTTAATGTTCAATAAAATTGTAATGCAATGATTAATGCTGTAATTTCATATTGTGTATCTTTTTATAGGGAAGACCGGGGCGCGTATCTCCGAACTGTTGGCGCACGCAGAACAAATTCACAATTTTTCGCCAGAGAATGCGATTTTTGCCAAATCTGGAAGTGCAAAGAGAAACTTCACGCCGCTTAACCTGTATAAATAAACATCCGGCGTTTTTCTTTCTTTCTTTTTTTGTTATTAGTTTTTTTTTCTTCTGATTATTAATGTAGGATTTAAATCGCAAAACGAAACATATCTTGAAATTAAGAAATAGTTATCCGAATAGAGAAGTAGATAATAATAATGGTAATATATTAGCATTGAGATCCGATTTCATGTATGAGGCCAAAAAGTTTGTAAAAATTGTTCAAACAAATTACAAATTCTTAGTAAAATGCATGAAAAATGTTCATAAGTCCAAATCAGTAGTACGCCATTTTACATTTCAACTATTTTTATTGTCATTTTGTATTTAAATTTTTAAAATGTATGACTTTATAAAATATCTCTCTTACGATGCAGTGCTTGAATTTTCATAAATTATCACCTTATATTTATCTATTATGTATTTTTAAAGAGCATCTTAATCATAATAAAATAGATATTTCGTGTTAAATTTTATGGTTGAAATTCATAAAATTTTCTAAGTATAATTTCCTCCTCGGACATGTCCATTTCTCATTCTTTACCCACCCCCCCCAACCCCAACATACAAAGTTATAAAATAAAACGTTAAACATTTTATTAATGCTATTCTATTTGTTTTTCAGTAATCATAAACAATCTAACTTAATATGTTATACAAATCAAAGTAATAATGATGCGCATAACCATTTTCATCCTATATTTATTGTTACTAATTTCTATTGAGAGCGAAATGTATTCATATTAAAAGGAATGAGTATGATAGAACACTCAACACAGTCGCAGACTGAAATGCCGCACCTCATAGGCTACCCTCTATCCGATTCGATAAATTTGATTTATCGTAATTAAATGACTAATTTTATTAGGATTGTTTTCGTACATTAATTTCCAACACAACTGATCCCCATATTGCAAGTTCGTGGGAAGTATTGGCCTAATTTGTCAAATGAAGGAAACACAATATTTAATTACTAAAGTTTCAAATTAAAATGTTCATATTTAATGAAGTGTATTAAAAAATATATTTTAAAATATTAGTCTGACATGTTTACGACAAAATATTGGCATAATGGACGTTTAAACGAAATTTTGCTCTATTTTGCCATGTTAAAAAGAAAACGTAAATTTTGAATAGCGTGTGAAGTTTACAACTTACATTGTTCCAAAGCAATATTGTCCTTATCAATGACATAAGTGATATTTAAAAACTGATGCATCCATTTTACAAACTCAATATCTGTAATACACACAGACAAGTCACATAAACCAACCACTAAAAACATAATTTTTGGATTCAGGAAACCTCAAAACATATAAATGTAACAAAAATTCAATTTCGAAAACGTGATCCGAAAACAATACTTTCGCGACCTTTTACGGATAAGATAAAGTAAATTAGAATAAGAGAATAATTTTAAATTAATTAAACTTTAATTGCATTTATTACATTGATTTTTATTTATAAAAAGAAATGCTTTTATTTAATTTGGGGTAGACCTGTATATTTACTATATATTTTACAAACACAATATAGTGTACTAATTTAGCACAGAATTTAAAACACATAGCACGACATGAAATGACCTTTCAGCAATTCCATTGTATGAATATATCTGAATTCTTTTGTGGGGTTCTGTGTAAACTTCTAATAAAGGATATACATTCTACATTGTATACGAAACATTCTTTCATGCACATAAAATAAATGTTCAATATTTTTTTTTTTCATCCAAAAATATTAAATTGTATTTACCAGAAAATTCACACATAGACTTAATGAATTTGAATTCTTTTCTTAGTCACTAAAATAAACTAAATAATGATGCGTAATAATGATAATCTGGTGTGTCACTCACACGACTTTCTTTTTCACCCTGCATTTCAATATTATAATGACAGATTGCACATTAAAGCTTAAGATCAATAGCGTAAGAATGTAAAGTTTAATGTACTTTTCAAATAATCTAAAATAGGTTTAGAAACAATTTTATTTGACGAAGAGAAAGTAAATAATAATAATAATAAAAATAATAATAAAACAGAATAAAATAAAATAAAATAAATGTATTTCAAGGATAATTTTAAAAGCTTTAAAATCATAATATTACAAATATACGTTTTCATTAATCTTGATAAAATAAATTTAAAGGGTTTTCTAATAAATTTTGGCATTAAATTATATTATCTAAAAATAACGATACAAAGACTCCATTGACACATTTTTAACAATTATGATTCAGGGAGCCTCAAAACGTGTATATATAACAAAAATTCAATTTTGAAAATTTGACCCCAAAACAATACTTTCTCTACCATATATGTTGGTAAGAGAAAGTAAAATAAATAAATAAATAAATAAATGTATTTCAAGAACAATTTTAAAAGCTTTAAAATTAGAATATTACAATTTTATTTCTTCGTTAATCTTGCTAAATTAAATTTAAAGGGTGGAGGATTTCTAATAAATTTTTGCATTAAATATATTATTTAAGAATTACGATACTAAAACTCCACTGACACATTTTTAATAGTTTTTTCTCTTGGGAAAAAAAAAAAAAAAAAAAAAAAGATTGCTCCAATCCTTAACGAATCATGAATGAAGTGGAAAGAAGGGTTGCTTTGCGACAGAGAGGGTTTTGGCGCGAGCTACAAAAATTCGCCAGGTTGACCTGTATGCGCCAACATTTCGGAGATACGCGACCGGGGCACAGTAGACCACTTTTACACTTTTATTTTTTTTATTTTTTTTTCACTAAGAATAAAAACGCAAAGTACTTGAAAAAATTAGCAAACATTCTTTAAATCTTTCTAGATATGTCCTAATTTTTTTTATAACAATACTTCTAATACATTACGAATAAAAAAAATAAATTGTGTGCACTCACAAAGTGGACCACTGTGCCCCAACACCGGGGCACAGTGGTCTAAAACCCGGGGTACAGTGGACCAACCACTGTTGTTCATGTTCAATTAATATAAATTACTCATTTTTTTTTTTTTTTTTTTTTTTTTTTTTCTAAAATTAGTTTCTTATGCAATTCTAGTCTAAATAACATAATTCGAACATTTTCATGAAATAAAATTACCAAAATTTAAAAGAAATCGAAATAAATAAGAAATTAAATTAGAGGAAGAATCCTATATCAGATTTCCTTTGTCTTTTACGTGCCATCACTAAAAACAATAAGATATATTTTTAATTTTTTATTAATGTTATATAGTTATAAAAATTATGAAATATATAATTAAACATTTTATTACTATTCAAACATTTTTATTAATTATTTTGAGGTATTAATACTTTACATTATATTTGTGAGATAAGTTTAACTAAAATCATTCTACTTTTATCTTTTACATGTTATTTCTAAAAACAACAACAATAAATTTATATAACCTACTATTTATTATATCACATAATCATTTTATTTATTTTTTTAATATTAAACAATTCAAATAGTTATTAAATTTAGATATTCATAATTATTATACTACTACTATTCAACTATTTTCCCTTTTCAGAAATTTATTTTATTATAATATTAAGATTATTATTCTTTTTATTAATTATTTTGAGTCGCGTTATATTTGTATATATAAATTTAACTAAAATAAATCTGTACTGATAAGTATAAAGGATTTAAGCCATATTCTTGCTTTTTCAGGAGACGAAAAATAAAGTTAAACTAACTAAAAACTAATCAGAAGAATTGGTTAGGAAAAAGGTATTAGGTTGATTTATACCCTTTATACCATTCAGTGATTGTCAGTCTTCATTTAATGAAGGGAAAAAATTAAATTAAATATTTTATACTAAAGATTAATGCTAAATTTCTGACTCTAATCTTTTTTTACCAATGAATTTTCTCAAAGACTAAGTGACATGGATTTAAATCCTTTATACCAATCGATAGAGAATTTTTTTCTGTGTCTGACTATGTACTTAACTCAAAATCGACATTTTTGAACTTAAATCCTTTATACTTATCAGTACAGAAATAAGGTATTAAATATAATTTAGACTTTTAAACACATTGGAAGGTGGTCCACTGTGCCCCATGTCTAGACAAAACCAATAATAATATTAAAATTATATATAGACTATAAATATGCTAATAATTTTTATAAATTTAAAAACAACAATATCTCACCTTTTCTTAACAACTATCCAATACTTGTAGTCAATAGTTCAGTCCTGATAAAACTAAAAAAACTCCAAACTTGGAAAATTACTTTGAGCAGCTCAAAAAATAAAAAATGTATAAAATGGCTACCTTAGCATTTACCATGTGGTTTTTTGGATGTATATAAGTAGAACCATGCTGCCACATATGAGTCTCAATATAAACTAAAAGAGTTAAATATTAAGAGATTTAAATAGGGGTGGTCCACTGTGCCCCTAAGTCCACTTTGCCCCAGTCTCCCCTAAATAAATATATGTAATAAAAAGAAGAACGGAAAATCATGCGATGCGCAGTGATTATTAACGCTTTCTAACTGTGCGTACTTGTTGTATAGTATAAATTTCAATGTTCTTTGCCCACATTATCATACAAGGGACAGACAGAAGAACTGAAAAGCATACAGATGCACTATTTGAATTCATAATCACTCTTACACACAGTTGGAAAGTTTTAAATATGCTTAACGCAAAAGAAAATGCATTTCCTAGATTCTAATTGCAACCCTTATTGTATCTAAATATTTTAGTGCAGCCCTGTAAATTAGTAGGTTAACTATATCTTATTCTATCCAAAATATTTTTTTAGCATATAAACAATAAATGTCATTTTAATTAATTTTGCAGTAGAAAATTATTTAAATGCGTCTGTCCTAAAACGCAATGCATTGGCATTTTATGAGTGTCAATGTACACAAACCAGTTATACAGGACCTATTAATGTCATTTTAAATAGGAAACATTGCATAGTGAACTTGAATAACATACATAATTTTTTTTTAATTCTGAAAATATTTACGGACGCTGGAAGCGGGAAAACGGACAGATAGACTGATGGACAGTCGGACAGACAGATGCACAAATTCAAATTATATTCACATTTAATTTTTTTTTTTTTAATTGTTAAAAACGCTTAATGTGAATGAATGGAAATTCAATTCCAGCAAATTTTCAATGAAATTCCTTAATGTAACTGAATATATTTGTGTAGCCCTGTAAATCTTAATGCTAATCATGCTGTATTCTATTGAAAACATTCTTTTGTGCATATGAATAACATATTTAAATTCTTTAAGATTTATGCAAAGTAAAATTATTAAAATTTGGTTTACCTTTCATAGAATGCAATGCTTTGAAATACTTTCGGGTGTCCCTGTACACAAACCAGTGATGGTATTTACTCCATTTTTAATAGAAAATATGCGATAGTTCAATTGAATAACATGTTTCAATTTCACTAAGATTTGTGTAAAGTAAAGGCATTAAAATATGGTTTATAGAAATACCTTTCATATAACACAATGCTTTGGAATAACTTTCGGGTGTCCCTGTACACAAACCAGTAGAGGTATTCACACCGTTTTTAATTAGGAACATAAGATAGGGAACTTGAATAACATATATCAAATTCAAGAAAATCTATGATTATTTAGGGAGTTAGGCGCGGACAGACAGACAAACCGAAGTCATTAACACTTTTCAACCTTGTTGAAAAAGGAGAGAAAAAAGAGAATTTTAAAAAGAGAGGGAAAAAAAAAAAAAAAAAACTTTTACACACGCCAGGAATAACTATACTGCCAGTCTTAAGCCTGGATAAAAATGCGAATTAAAGTTAAAAGCATTTTTAACATTTTTACTTTCCGAACATATTATGTAAGAAAAGTATTGCAATCATGACAAAAATTCGACTTTGACATTTTGGTGTATCCATACGTTCTGGAGGTCCCCTGAGATCATTTTTGCTATCTTTACAATTATGTATATATGTGTGTGTATATTGTGTATGAGTGAACACGATAAGGTCTTAAATCCTTTGTTCGAATGAGCTGGAAGTTGGTACGTATGTTATAGGTCACCGTAGCAAGAACCCAATTGATTTTGGTTAATCTAGCATTTATAGTTTTTTTTTTTTTTTTTTTTTTTTTCCTAGGGACACCAAGAAAAATTCTTTATCATTATGGCCTATGGGCTTTAACTATTTAAAGTGCGATAGACCTTATTCGGTCGATATGAATATTTATATACATGTGATAGATCACCATTTCACATGAACTGTATAGATTTTTATGAATCTAGCACTTATAGCTTTTTTTTTTTTTTACAAGGACACCAAGAAAAATTCTTTGTCATTATGGTTTAAGGGCTCAAATTATTTAAAGTGCGATATCATTTAAACGTCTTATTAAAATGAACGGAAAATTTTTATACATATAATACAATCACACGAACTGTATGAATTTTGAAGAATCTAGCACTTATATCTTTTTTACAAGGATACAACGAAAAAATCTTTATCGTTATGGCTTATGGGCTCGAATAATTTAAAGTGCGATAGCGTTTAAATGCCTTATCCGATTGAGATGAAAATTTGCATATATATGTTAAAGTATAGATTTTTGTGAATCTAGCACTTATAGATTTTTACTGGGACACAACGAAGAATTTTTATCTTTATGATCCATGAGCTCAAATTATTTGAAATGCAGTAGCGTTAAATTAAACAACATATTATGCAGAAAAAAATTTAAACACCCGATTATAATTTTCTGTTTTGTTTATTTAACGACTTGTCTTACTTTAATTTATTTATGCAACCGTCAATTACTTAATGTTCAGAAAGTCGAGTGGAGTCACTACAGATTTCTAATTATTGTGTGAATATTTATAAATAAATACATACAATAATAATATTATAGTTTTAAAAAATTAAAGAACACTCTTTTATAGAAATGTGAACTAAAAAGCACAAAATATCTATCTTAATATTAAAATGCAGGGTAAGAGAAAATCGTGTGAGTGACACACCATAATATTTACATACATTTAAATCTTTAATTAAAATAATTTAGAATTAAACAAACAACATTTTTAAAAAATCTCCCCTGACTAGGCTCGAACGCTAGACCTTTAGGTTCGTAGCGCGGAGCTTTACCTCACAGCCACAGCGGTCACGTAGAGAAAGTTTTTTTTTTTACAATATAGATTTTTTGTTTGCTCCCAGAGTGGTTACAAACATACAAACATACATACAGGTGAAGCTAATAAAAGCGTGTTAAAAAAGAAGAAATTTTAAATTCGCCAATAACAATTAATGCCAGTCCTACGCCTAGTTAAAGTATGAAAGAAAATTCATTGCATTTTTAGCTATAAATATCGGTGACAAATGGGAAAAAATCGGGGCTAATATCTAGATTTTCCTTCCAGAGCGAATGTATATGGGGTGAATTGCGACGACATCATCTATAAAGATATATAAGAAGAAAGTAATGGCTTCGTGAAAATTTTCTACCTCTGGTTTTGGAAGAATTTACACGTTTTGAGATGTCCTGTTGTAAACGATCTCACCATTTTTAGAAAATGTCTGTCTGTCCGTGTGCATCAAAAAATTTGTGGACGTTCCATACTTCTATCTCACGAACAAATAAACGAAATTTAACCAAACTTGGTATTTAGTTGGACTTTGATCTAAATTGGCGTTGATTACATTTGGGGATCAATCGCTCAACAGGTGGCGCTGTCGATATTATTCCTAATATAAATCTCTAATTTTTTCATAATTTTTAATATGGCAGAATAGAACATTTCGTATAAATGTACATAATAAGAATTATTTGTAAATTTTCAATGTGAAAAAGAAATAATATTAACAGTCAATCAAGAAAAAGCTTTGTATAACTTTTTTTTTTTTTTTTTTTTTTTTATAGCCACAGTATACTAGTTCCATATTGTAAATATATTTACAAAAAAGTTGCACTTTAAATTTAAATGACAGTTGGCAGTTTTTCATTCTCTTTCTCTTTCTTGAAAAAAAGACAACCGAATGTAGCAATAATTTTTAGCTTGGCATTTAAAATGAGCCATAAATTAAGTCAACAAAGAGTTTTAATGCGATTACATGCGTAATAATGCATCCATGCATTCATATTGCTGATCTTACTCGAGATTAGTTCTGATACAACACGTTTTATTTGGCCCGATAACACAGAGAACAGATGTCCTACTCTCTTTTCCAACTAATTCACGACAGGTTTTTTTACTGCAGGCCCCCTCAATGTTAAAAGAAAAAAATTGCAGCATTATCTTCAGTCGCTAATAACTGGTGATTCTTTTATCCAAGACCGGCATACAAATTGCCTCATATTCGCCCTATCTGATGGCTTTCAGCTCGTGTAATAAAGTGAGCCTCTCATCACTAGAATGGGGAATTATGGGATATGTTGCGGTTTCACAAAAGAATGTTCTTCATTCTTGTTAGTGCTATGGGATCTTTGTTGATATGAATCTGTTTATCAGAGTGGTCAAAATGTCCAATTTGAGAGATCAAATCATCGAGATGGAAATCACGTACAGTTTGTATTTATATAAAGTTCGTTATGAAATTCATTATTAAAGATTGACAACCTGTCAACAGAATTGAAACACAATATAATATTAATGTGGGGTCATAAATATATAAACTAACATTTTACTTTCTCATTATTGTCATCCAGTTTAATTCTATGAAAGTAAGTCTATAATGGGTTCTTTTGAAAGAAATTAGTCATGCTCAAAGTAGTTTGTACGCATGAGTTTGTACCAATAATGTGTAGTTTGATATTGAAAATTTAGATAAGCTTGCATTTTATTTAGTATTCGATGATAATAATAACGCACGTGTGCGTAATAATAGATTAAACAAAAAAAGAACTATTAGTTAACCTTAGTCAACTAAACAATTAGTCTAATTTTCTGACGCAAAAAGTTTTGAAGTGGTAGGGGAAAAAAAATCCTATTTAACAAACAATATTTTTTCAAGGGCTCTGTTGCATGCAAATAGGTGTTATTTCTGTCATATTGTACGCATTTGTCAAAAATGTACAGTATGAAGAGCCAGATAACACCTAAAATGACGTGTAAATAATTGTAAATTCAAGATTGGAAAAAAAAATCAAACATATATTTAAAAACTTCATTTTAAATTATAAAATGGATGGATGGATTGTTGGGTTTAACGTCAGTAGTGTAAAAAGGGTGATTCACCGCCACGGTGGAGGGACGGAGGGACGATGAGGGTCAGGGTGGAGGCGCGCCACCACCCTACACCCACCGTCCCTCCACCGTGTCGGTGAACACACCCTTTTTACACTACTTAGTCATCATCTTGGACGAGGGGGTGTTGCCACCGGAAGAATAGAAACTTTACGTTGCCACCGGAAGAATAGAAACTTTGACTATCATCTTGGATGAGGTTTGGTGGGGCCATCTATCGGGGAGAATGGGAATTTTTTTCCTAAATTTCGGGACTTAGTACTTTTTTCACAATTTTGGGGACTTCAAAATTTTTTCGAATTTTTTGCAGAGGGATTAGATAACGTCACGATCTTTTGGGACTTAACCTGAAAAGAGATACATACAAAATTTACAATTAGAGAAATAAGTGAAAGGAAAATGTATAGAAAAAAGTTAGAAAGAGAATACAAATTTAAGAAAAAAAGTAGAAAGAATAAAGTTAGAAAAAAGAGAAGAGAGAGAAAGAAAGAGTTCACCTTGAGCGCCTGGGAGACTGCCCTCCCGAGGCCCTGCGGTGCCCCTTTTCACTCCGTAGAGCAAGGCGGGAGTTAGTTCCTTTTAAAAAAAATAAAAAATAAAATAAAAAATATCAACCTGATGAACTCATCACATAGTTTTCTGAGGTTGTCTTCAAAGCATGGGTTCAGACAATCTTCATAGGTGCGAAACAATTTAAAATATATACAGGGTGCAGGAACAATCTTCATGGATGCAGAAACAATTGATATATACAGGATGCAGGAACAATCTTCATGGATGCAGAAACAATTTAAAAATATATACAGGGTGCAGGAACAATCTTCATAGGTGCGAAACACTTGATATATACAGGATGCAGGAACAATCTTCATAGGTGCGAAACAATTTAAAATATATACAGGATGCAAGAACAATCTTCATAGGTGCAAAACAATTGATATATACAGGGTGCAGGAACAATCTTCATAGGTGCGAAACAATTTAAAATATATACAGGATGCAGGAACAATCTTCATAGGTGCGAAACACTTGATATATACAGGATGCAGGAACAATCTTCATGGATGCAGAAACAATTTAAAAATATACAGGATGCAGGAACAATCTTCATAGGTGCAGAAACAATTTAAAATATATACAGGATGCAAGAACAATCTTCATAGGTGCAAAACAATTGATATATACAGGGTGCAGGAACAATCTTCATAGGTGCGAAACAATTTAAAATATATACAGGGTGCAGGAACAATCTTCATAGGTGCAGAAACAATCTGTACAATCTTCATGGTTGCAGAAACAATTGATATATACAGGGTGCAGAAACAATCTTCATAGGTGTGAAACAATTTAAAAATATATACAGGATGCAAGAACAATCTTCATAGGTTCAAAACAATTGATATATACAGGGTGCAGGAACAATCTTCATAGGTGCGAAACACTTGATATATACAGGGTGCAGGAACAATCTTCATAGGTGCGAAACAATTGATATATACAGGATGCAGAAACAATCTTCATAGGTGCGAAACAATTTAAAATATATACAGGGTGCAGGAACAATCTTCATAGGTGCGAAACACTTGATATATACAGGGTGCAGGAACAATCTTCATAGGTGCGAAACAATTTAAAATATATACAGGATGCAGGAACAATCTTCATAGGTGTGAAACAATTGATATATACAGGATGCAGGAACAATATATACAAAAATTTTCACTATGGATGCTGCGGTATTCTGTAATGGCCATAAGCCAGACTGGTGATTCCATCATCTAGTAGATACCTCTTGTCATCAAAAGGAGATAAACACTTTTTGTTTTGATTAACTGTATAGAGTTGATGACGTTCTTGTAGGATTCTGGTTTGTTGCTCATACGTGGCTATCTCCTTTTGCAGGCATTCTTGATAGTCTTGAACACTTAATTTCTTCCTTACGATGCAGGTTGATATGCCTTTTGCTGTCTTCTTTTCACCACCAGCTGACTGTATGGCATACATTTTTGGCTTTAATCCAATGAATTTGTAAGCAGCTCGACTGTGGAGTTCGTCTTTAAACTTTCCAAGGACCTTTTTGTTAGTTGTAGAATATAGCGGATGATTTTCTGGATACTCTGAGAAGTCAAAATGGTGCTGATCTTCCTTCATATCTTGATACATGTCTGCTGTCTGGATACAGTACGTCAAGGAGTCTGTATCCGTGAACAACAAAGTTGCACGACTTTCATACTTTTTCATAACGAAATTGTAGTGAAAGTCGTACATGAGCAACTTTGCTAATTCAAGGATACAGAAACCCACGTATATCGGCCTATTCATCAGGATGGTGGGTTTTGTTCTCTCCACAGCTACGAGGTTATTGCAAAATTCTTTAAAAGTTGTAAAATTCGGTGATGCAACTAATTTTTGGGCTCTGACTTCATTGTTACACAGTTCTATGTTACGACGTTTTCTCAAATTTTCGATGGTCTTTCCATAGACGCTATTGTTCAACAGTTTAAAGAAATCTTTCTCAAAACTATTGTTTGCAGATTTTCGTTTATCTGTGTTGAAGTCTACATACTTTTTTAGCCAGGGTGCTTGTCGAAATTTCAAAACCTTGCTCACTTTTAATAGCTTCATTCCAAGTTTTAGGTATAACTGTAGATTTCTGTAATGTACAACATATTCTGATTTATTGTAGAGGTTTGGAATGAGTTTGGGTGTTCCTGAATATTTTTGGTTCTGCAACAAGGACTTGGCATAGGTGGAGAGCATTTCTTCTGTCACGGTCATTTTTTCAGGTGCAAGTGGGTAGCTATTGTGGAGGTCATGCAGATGAGATGGGTACTCCAAATTCACTTCAAAAATGAAGCCTTCAGCTGCATCTTCGGGTATGTTCATGATGAAATCTTCAGTAATGTGAGAGGGATCCATCCATTGAAACTTGCCATAAGGCATGTACTGGGACATAGCCCAACCGTAAAGGTTGTTCGCATCCCAGTACATGATATAACTAGAGGGCTTACTTGAGTCGTAGTGTGGAGTGTGCGGGTTGTTTGCAACAGCAAAACGGTGTGAAATCTGCGACACACCCCCGCGCACCCCTTTTTCAATAAACAGCAGCATGTTGATATCCGTAAGCAGCTCTAGCTTAACATCAGTCATCTTCAGACAGGCTTGCCAGGACAGTCCAGGAGAGGTGTATAAATGGGCAGCATCGATGTTATAATAGTGTAGGCAAAGACTTCTGAAATTTTGGAACACATCGGCGAGAAGCAAAACATCTGTCTTCACATACAGGTCATGATATTCGCCGAGGTTGCTTATCCGGAAGACTTCCCATATGTTTTTCGCATGTTGATAATCAGCCTCTTCAACGGCTTCATTCGTAAGTGAGTTGAAAAACGCTGAAGGAGGCGGCAACACTGTTTCTTGGAATTTGTCAAATCCGGTGATGTAGTCATAGGGATATACGCCTTTTCTGGTGAGGAGACTTAGATCAGTACTTGATTCAAACTGGTCTTTTAGAATTTTAAACTGACTAATATCCAAATTCTTCACCAACTTTTCTAACGAAGCAGGCAAAAATTGGAACGAGTCAAGAAAGACGAGCTGTACAGGACTGTCTGGTTTCTTTAAAGTGAATGATATATATTTTTCTAATGTTGTTGCGATGACTTGTATCTGATGGTCTTGAAAATGGCCTAATTCTGTCATGACATGATGGGCATCATAGTTCTTCAAGTTGTGGAAAACCACGGGAATCTTCTTTGGCTGCTTAAAATTGAGATTGCAGCTAGCATGGGCGGCACCTCTAAAAACTCCAGTTTCGTGATTGTGATCTCGAACTTTAATGCATCCGGGTAACAGGGGTTGACGACATATGCAGCACCTTGTTGCATTTTGGAAGGCCTCCTCTTCTTGGGCAGAGAGCTTCATTGGCTTAATTTCTTGGAGTTTTTCTTCAAGGATATCTTTTTCCATGAGGATATTTTCTAGAAAATGCTTGACTGCATTCTCTCCTCGATAGCTAAAGATGGGCTTCACAGCTTTGCCATCAGACCCTACGATTACATAAGCGTAACCGCAGGCTGTATGACGGGCTGTATGTTGCAAGTAGGAGTTGGATGAGGATGGAACAGCAGATGCAATAGGCTCGAGCAAACTTTCAAAATCCGCATAGATGATATAGCTGATGGGATGTTGAAGATGGGTTCCCGTGAACTCTAGTATATTTTTATCCTTGCTGGGCATCTCAATGGCTTGAGCAGTGTGTTTTTTGCAGTTTGTTTCATGGTCTTTTAACAAAAGTTCTGTCGAAAAACCATGCAGGCACCTATAACAGTAATACTGTTTGCCATAGTGTTTTGTGCGGTCTCCCATTAATCTGGAAAAGTTCCGTATTAGACAGTAGTGGTGGGCACCTTCTTCGTTCTCAATGAGTAATAAATTGATAGCTTCAACATCTTCTACTTCGGAAATTCTTAGAATGGTCACTTTAGAGTTTTCGTAGCCGAAGACGTTGATTCTAAGATTGTTCAGGTTTTCTATGAGGCCTATTTTTGAGATGGGAACAGGGTACTGAACATTACCCATCTTGATTTCCTCTTCATGAGGTAAATAGTGGGAGACTCGTTCGGGATTTCTTGTGTAGTCTAAATTCAGTTTGTGTGCTAGCAGACACCATAGGAAGCACTTGTTATCGCTGTTCTGTATATTTAAGATGGCTTTCTTGGCAAGCAGTTTAGCTGGCAATTCTTGATAGCTGCTCGCTCTCAAAGGGTTATATTTAGCAGACTTGAATTCTAGGTAGTAGATGTTTCTCAGCACCCAGCCGGAACCTCTCTCTAAAAACTCTTCGTAGTTTTGAATAATCTTCATAAATCCTACACTTATTTGATCGTCAATTAAGTCAGGAGTGTGTTGCTGGTAGCAGGGTGTTCTGAAGTACGCATCCATAATTTCCAGTTCTCCTTCAGCTGTCTCTCTTTCAAAGCAGACTTTTATTACCAGGTACCATTTGATGGAATCTTTCTCATACAATTCCTGTAGGATGTTTTCATGTATCTCGGCACGAATAGACTCTAAAAAGATTTTCACATCGTACCGAGTGGCTTCAGTAGGTTCAATGAGCACCGTCTTAAACGTGTTCAAAGCTTGTGTATAGGGTCGTCTTCGAGAGAGTGGTGGAGGAGTCGTTTTCGGTTTCTTCCGGCTCTCACTTAGGCTATTTGAATGCTGAAGTCGCATATGGTTCATTAATGATGACTTAGAGGAAAAGGTGGACTGACATTCTTTACAGGGGTAGTTATGACTCTTTAGATGAGCGTTGTACTCGTCCAAGCGACTAAACTTTCTTTGGCATGTAGCACATTGATGGGTGGAAGTGTCAGCATCATGCAACTTCTTATGTCGGTTTAAGGCATCCTTTCTGGAGAACTCCTTCAAACACACAGAACAGGAGAAACCCTATAAAAGAATAAAAAAACGATTTTTTAATTAAAGTGTTACAATTTTTAATCAAAGTGTTACAATTTTTCGAAATATCACAAAAACTTTAAGAAATAATACATACTTTAGAAGGACCGGGCTGAGGATCTACAGATTCTTGTAATTCACTCGTGGACTGATGCGATTTTCGGTGCCTATTTAGGTTGTCCTTTCTGGAAAATTCCTTATGGCAAATGAGACACACGAACATTTTTTCTGTGTTGTGTGTTTTCTTGTGTCTAGTCAAATCCCGACTTCTAGAAAAAGATTTCCCACAAGTAGGGCAAACAGGTTGAACCTATAATAAGAAAGACATTTTTTTTTTTTTTTTAACTTTTGTAAAAGGGACAATTTTTCAAACTTTTCTAAAAGGAAACACTCTCATTTTTAATGCAAAACAATACATACCTTAGAAGGCTCAGGTTGGGCTTCAGGTTGGGCCTCAGGTTGGGGTTCAGGTTGGGCGGCGTCGTCCCATTGGGGGTTTCGCCACTCCTCGTCATTCATCTCGGCAACATCACACAGCATATGAAATTCGTCATCGGGTATACCGAAGGAAATACCCAACTGAAAATAAACGAATAGGATGCAACTTTAAAAAATTTTAGAAAAATAAATTCTTCTAGTTAAAGATTTCATATACAAAAGGTTATACAACATAAATAAATAAATCTATTCGATGAGTCATTAAATAAACGAATCATTTTATAAACATAGGATGCAACTTTAAAAATTTTTAGAAAAAATAAATTCTTCTAGTTAAAGATTTAATTAATCTAACTTTTATACATACACGCTACTATTTTAATAAACCAATACACTATTTTATCTAAACATAGGATTAGGTATGCAAATTTTAAAAATTTTTTAGAAAAATAAATACTCCTAGTTAAAGATTTAACAAATCTAACTTTTATACAACGTAAATAAATTCAATCTATTCGATGAGTCATTAAATAAACGAATCATTTTATAAACATAGGATGCAACTTTAAAAATTTTTAGGAAAATAAATTCTTCTAGTTAAAGATTTAATTAATCTAACTTTTATACATACACGCTACCATTTTAATAATCCAAATACACTATTTTATCTAAACATAGGATTAGGTATGCAACTTTAAAAAAATTTTAGAAAAATAAATTCTCCTAGTTAAAGATTTAATAAATCTAACTTTTATACATACACGCTACTATTTTAATAAACCAATACACTATTTTAACTAAACATAGGATTAGGTATGCAAATTTTAGAAAAATAAATTCTTCTAGTTAAAGATTTAATATACAAAAGGTTATGCAAATCTAACTTTTATACAACATAAATAAATTGAATAAGTATAATCTAATTGATAGCTTATCAAACGATGAGTCATCCTAAACATGTCTGAACATGAATCTACTTGAACACTAACATTTTATTGTATAAGCTATGCGATGACTCATCAAACGATGAGTCATCCTAAACATGACTGAACATGAATCTACTTGAACACTAACATTTTATTGTATAAGCGATAATTACTATATAAATCACAAAGTATAGGATGTTGGAAATTAAATAAACAACACTAGTTGATGAAAATTATAAGTAAACTGATTTTCTAGTTAATAATTAAATTTTTTATTTATAATGAATGCAAATTAAGTTTCTCATAAGTAAACAATAATAATAATAACTTTTTGATTTGAATAATATAAAAAGCACCTTTAAACGAAGTATGAGTCATAAATTTTGTAAGGAAATAAATTATTAGAATAATAAATTTTTAGTTTAAACTTATGAGAATAAGTTTTAATTAAATCTTCTAATTAAAAAGTTTTTCACTTATAAAATAATTTCTATGTCATATGATTGTAAAAAAATAAACTTATTAAAATTTCTATACAAAGTTTTTCACTTATAAAATAATTAATTTCTAAGCATAAACAAGTTTTACACATACTTAAATTTCACTTTATGTAGTTTATTGAATGAAATAAAATAGATTTCGCATTTATCAAATTAAAGATTCGAAATTAAATTTATGTTTAACACATAATAAATAAAATAGATTTCCCATTTGTCAAAATAAAGATTTGAAATTAAATTTATTTTTAACACATATTATAAATAATTTCTAAGCATAAACAAGTTTTACACATACTTAAATTTCGCTTTATGTAGTTTATTGAATGAAATAAAATAGATTTCGCATTTATCAAATTAAAGATTCGAAATTCGATTTATTTTAAACACATATTATAAATAGATTTTCACTTATAGAATAAATAATTTCTAAGCATAAACAGATTTTACACATACTTAAATTTCACTTTATATAGTTTATTGAATGAAATAAAATAGATTTCTCATTTATCAAAATAAAGATTCGAAATCAAATTTATGTTTAACACATAATAAATAAAATAGATTTTCACTTTGTCAAAATAAAGATTTGAAATTAAATTTATTTTTAACACGTATTATAAATAGATTTTCACTTATAGAATAAATAATTTCTATGCATAAACAGATTTTACACATACTTAAATTTCACTTTATATAGTTTATTGAATGAAATAAAGTAGATTTCTCATTTATCAAAATAAAGATTCGAAATTCGATTTATTTTAAACACATATTATAAATAGATTTGAAACTCATTCTATTTTGCATAGTGTCAATCAAATTTATTTTTTAGCATATCGTAAAAAGTAATAATAAATTAAAGAATTCTTATTACAATTTATAATCTCATATTTCACTAAAAATGATTAAACACAGTTAGAAAATCAATGATTACTAGATAAATATACTTACTGCATTTTCAACATCCATAGCTTGATTGTTGTTGGTGAATCCTTCCATTATCCAAGTACGGGAAAAGCACACTAAACGATGCGGTAAAAACACAGTAAATGTACGGGAAGAAAATTTCGCGAGCGTCGGTAAAGGAGAGAAGTAAAAATGCGTGTTGTCAAGGCAGTAGATAATCTACGAATGACCTGAGAAATGAGTTGCAGCGGCTTATCTAATCTAGATAAGGGGAAATACGCATGCGTGACGCTGACTCACCCCCGTGGATCTTACGAGAAACTTCTCGAATTCTGATTCATCGTAGAGGTTGCTTCATTTGCATATTTCCCCTCGTGGATTTTCCAAGGTGAGTCACTCCCTCGTGTTCGTACAGGTATAATATCTTACGGGAGATATGAAACATACTCATTTGCATATTTCTAATGAAGAGATAATGTCTACACTTTTAATTAATGGAAAATAACAATTATTATTTCAATTTGATTATTAAAAATTATTTTTTCAAGTGGATTGCTTTATGAATAAATGGTTTTATTGTATGTTTTACGAAATAAAATATATCTTTTCGAAACAATATTTTTCCCGAATATAAGTTATTAAATGCATAGGAAATGGTTTTATTATATGATTTAATAAATATACCTTTAAAATAATTAAATCCCTAGAAAGTGAATCTTTTAAAAATATGTTGTTTTATGAAATAAAATAGTCATTTCAAACTTATAAATTCATTGAATCTTTTATGAAATAAAATATTTCTAATTAAATCTTTTAAGAAATAAAATCAATAAAATATTTCAAAGACAGACAGACACAGATATTCAGTTTCAATCTATTTATTGAAATTCCATAAAAATATATACACACATTACTTATTGGATACAATTGTTTAAAGAAGTCGTTTTCATAAACACACATTACTTTTTGGATAAAGAATCTTCAATATATTTTTCATACAAGGTCATATTTAATTGTTTAAAGAAACCGTCGTTGTAATGACAGGAACAATTAATTTTTTTAACAATAACATGCATATTTAATTTTAAAAGTATTTCTTCACGATATAATTGATATTTTTCAAACATAGATTTCATTAAACACTCGTGTGAATTTTGATCGTCTGAATTAAAAACACATCCGTCACATTGAAATAAATTTTCAATTCCTAACTGAATTTCATACACGATAAAATCGAGTAAGATTTCCTTAGCACTTTGCTCATTTTCATGAGAAATACACACAAGAGGTTTATTTAGAATTAACATAGGAAGTTGAACGGTGAATATTGCATCAATAATAAAATGAGTTATTCTCATTTTGAGTTCTCTAAGCCTAAAAATTTGATCCTTGGACAATTTAATGACATTCGGTTTTAAATAAAAGCCAGAAGGATTTAAAGAAAACATTTGCTGTAAACTACAATAATCCTCATCTATGTAAGCCATTATTAATTGATTGTTAGAAATAAAACTATCATTTACTGATTCAAAATTAAAATTTTCAATCTTACTTTGAAAATAATACCATGTCTGAGCTGTCATTACAACGCCTTCTTTAGTAGGTATCCATTGACCCGTGGGTAATTCTTTAAAATTACGAATGTGGATTCTCACATTAAAATTCTTTTCTATTACAATTTGTAAAAAACTGCTAAAGTTTAAATTAAATTCACCTCGTATAGGATCCCAAGATTGTTCACGTACCCATTGGTTTAACCAATCATTCACATTCAATTCTTCACACATGTCTTGAGAACAGTTTTTAACAGAAGTATCACAATGAGAGTTTTTTGAAGTATCACAATCAGAGTTTTTCAAAGTATCGCATGCACTAGACGAAGCATCACTTATATCAAGTCTTGGTTTCTTTAAAGGTGGCATGATAGGGTTGGGTATTAAGTGACGAAAAGTCAGGCTGATTCTCATATCTTTGATGCTAGGATTCGGTGCAATGCCGTGGGTAAACAGTTCGTTCGTAGGTTTTAACATACTGTAGAGAGAACCATGTTCTAATGAAATCAAAGTAGAAGGTGTTTTAGGCTTCTTGAATTCAATTGTTCGTTCGGCACCAAAGCTGAGGACTACGATAGGGAAAGTTGCATCTAATCCACTTTCGTTGTCTTTATGTTGAGGTATGTAGCTGTATCCATTGCTGTAGAGGTTTAGCAGAACATAGTTGAAGGTAGAAGCCGTCCATTTTTCCACTCGATCGCGCAATTCCAATACCAGACGTGTCCAAGGGTTAGCAGGCACATGAGTTCCGCTGAAGGCATAACTCAAAGTTGAATCGCCATATCCCAGAACTTGTCTTTTAGGTTTAAAACTTTTTCCATGAATTCTAAAGGTTGGCGTGTAGAAAGGTAAAGTTTTTAACTCGGCAAAATACCGATCTGCTTGTTCCTTTTCTATGAAGTTTGAAACATACTGGACATTCAGTCCGTTTTCCGTGAAACTCACTGCAGACATGACGAGACAACCAACACACACGAAATCAAATGGTAGACTGAGCCGTGATCGCTGATAAGCAATCTCTGATAAGATAAGACTCTCGTCACGTGACCAGAGGTAGCCAATCAGATAACTCGTGACGTCACTCACCACGTGACTGAGTATAGCCAATCACATTACTCGTGACGTCACCCTAATCACGTGACCTCGCGTCGCTGATAAGAACTCTCCTTATCATTCATTTCTCTCAAGGCAGCCGTTGGAGTAGGACGTGTTTTCAGGTAAGTGTATTTTATTCTATAAATAATCACACGTATGGATCGATACAAATTCATTTTATTTAGTATGTTTCCCAGGTTACAGGGTTGAGTTTAACAACAGGTTTTTTTACAATAAGTTTCTTTTTCGGTTTGACAATGTTTTTTCTTGAAGACAAATATCGATTCTTAATAATACTTTGGGGTACTCCCATATCTTTCAAGGCTTGCAAAAATTCACTTTGTCCTGTAATAGGTGGTTTTTTATTCACAGAAAAGATGAAATGAAAGAGTTCCGCTAAATTAGAATGCTCCATGGTCCTTCCGTTGTAAGTAATCTCTCCTTTCGGGTTCCACTTAAACTTGTTTGAATGAGACTTGAGAAAATTTAATAAGGCTTCGGCTTGTTTCTTCATGGGTTTAGCTACAGACGATAACACAAAGGTTTCATAGTCTTCTTGGGGTTCTTGTTTTATAGACTCCACTTGTTTAGGTTCCACTTTTTCAGGTTCTTCTTCGAGTTGTTTAGACATCCAAGGCAAATTATATTCTTGCAAATCCATTTTTCTTTTTAAGAGTTCGTAGTAGTGCTGAATTTTTTCGTGATCCGGTAGAGAACTATTTAATATTTTAGCCATAGCTAAATCAAATTCCGTCATTTGCTTTTTAGAAGGCGTATGCTTAGAAAATTCTTCTTCCGGTACCAACGCATACTTAGCTGCGAATTCCATTGATGATGCCGGTTAAAACAGACAATGCAGCCGGAATTAAAATATTTAAAAATCCACCGTGTTGAACAATCAATTTTTTCTTGTTGAATAAACTTCCTTTCTTGGTACCAATTTTTCGAAGAGTCGTCTTATATTTCCTTAAAGACCTTTTCTGATGAGAGGAGAGAGGCACGTTTCCTTTTAATACGTTCAGGGTACATTCGCAAATAGCCTTCACAGATCGAGTCGGTAATTTTTTTAACAAATGCTTGCGTAAGGTTTGAGGACAAGACTTTATAAGCTCCAAGTCTCGAAGTTGTTTCCTCGTTAACGTCATGATCCCAAATGAATTAAAATCGGTAGGGCTTTCCTTTTAAACCTTTTTTGGGCTCGTACACAAATTGGGTTTCCCCCGGTAATATACGCGTTCTGAGTCGCATTCCTTCGGGGGTTTCATTCCTTAAATCCACCAACAAATAAGAGAAGGGCTGTTTGGTAGCATCCTCGAACACTTCTTGAAAAAACTGAGTTGATTTCGGGTATAATTGTCTGCCCAAGTGCGTAATTTGGCTCATGTCCCGACGATTTTTAAAAAGTACTAAGTATTGACTGTTTAAGGAAATACCTCTCATTTCTTTACCTTTATGAAAAAGGTTTTGAGTAATAAAGATAATACTTAAATTTAAATGGTGACTTCCTTTGGTAAAGAGGTGGGTTAATCGTTCATCACCCCCACATTCCACCATTAAATCATCTAAAATCATTAAAGAATGGGTACCTAAATATTCCCGATAATTAGAAGGAAACCCTTCCACGAATGTCACGTCGGGAATTTCCTCGTGAAGCTTTTGAGAGATGCCGTAAAACCAAACGACTTTATCGGGTTGAGGGTTAAACATACGCCGTCGTTCTGCCAGTAAATCCCGCAGAAACCAACTCTTACCGACCCCCGTGGGGCCTGCTAAGAGCATTGTAAAAGGGTGTTGAAAGCGTGGAAACTCCATTCTAAATAAACACAGACACATAAGTTTACATTATAAATAGTTTTTTATTGATAAAAAGGAGCACGTGTGCGAAATCGTTTGGATACAAAATTATAGACTCTATGGTCGTTACATATATTTTCAGTTACAAACTGCTTTAAAAAATCTTTCAAAGTTTTGCCACGACATCGGCAATAAATATAATACACACAAAATTGACCACAAACAGCTGTCACATGACTTTGCAGCGGAAGTGGATTAAACACCACTCGTGAAAATTGAGATACATAGTTCGATATAGGTCCTTTAAAAAAGTTCGGCTTGTTTCCATAGGAATCAAAGAATTCCGCTTCTGTAGGGGAGGATAGATAGAATGCCACCCAGTGGCTTCCGGCTTCTGTAGACTTGTCCACGTTGCATACAAAACATGCAGGATAACGCTCGATCTTCTTGGGTAATTGATCACTGGGGAAAACACCGAAAAAGTATTTCTTGGTTACTGGATCGTGGGATAAAATAGTCTCGATTTCTATAGAATTCATTTTCAGTTGGGGAAGTCACACAACACATGTCGTGTTTTACTAATTTCTATAATGTTTTCAAATTCCGCATACACCAATACAGTCGTGGTTCTTTCTAAGGTGTCCGCAAACTTGATTTCAATTCGTAAATTTCCTTGTTGCTGTAGATTCAGATGGGGTCCGTCACACATATCAGGGCTCAGGTCGAAAGCATACAAAGTATGTCCGTTCGCAAAGTCCTCTCGGGTTAGATAAATGCCGGTATCCCGGTTAAATCCCGAAAACAAACGATGATACGCTCTTATATAGTTATTTTCTTCGAAATCCAATTCCAAGGGTTTGCTGGGTACGGGTTGTCCATCCACGTAAACACTTAAAAAGTTGACCTTGTGATGATAGAAATAAAAGGGATTTAAATCATATTGACCAGTGTAGGCACTATTTTCTAAAAGTCCAATAATAATTCTTTTTGGCATGGCTCCTAAAAACACATTGTCTTGCATAAAGGATTTACTTCCGGATGAGATCGAATAGGTCTTGCATAACACTCGATCGATGGGATACTTTGCTGTACTTTTCTCTAAGGCCTTGGCATGACCCAGTAATACACCTGGGCTCACTTTCACTTTACGTATGAAAATAGAAGCATGTTCCAAAATCACTTTGTAGTTGGGAATGGGTTTTGCCGCATCGATTTTACACATTAAGGAAAATTCGGGCTTGCTTCGGGTCATCTTAATTTTCAAGTCAACCATATTCAATAGCAATCGATTTTGTTGAAAAATATCACAATGCAAAGGTCCAATCATATCTAACGTTTTGCTTTTATTCGTGAGTGCGTAACGTATCTTCAATCCGGGGTTGTCTCCAGCAGGATCTGTAGCAGCTAAATTCTCATCTTTGTAAAAACATTCGCAGGTCAATAAACTTTTCTTGGCATCTTCTCCATAATTCAACAACGTTTCAATATAGGCGCGGTAGGGGTAGGTGTTACTCGACGAGGAGATCACTCTTTCGTTCAGGCTAATATCCACTTGAGAAAACAAGGCGTGTAAAAATAAATTCACGGGGGCAACTGCATCTGTTTCCGCTAAGGGTGATCCATCAAACTTGGTAATTTTCACTTTCACATACAGGTAGGAAGCCGATAAATCAATATAGTCTTCACCATTTCCGGAAATATTAAATTCCACAGGTCCTCCGTCTCGAATATTCGCAAGAGGGTGGTATTCAACAAAGTATCCTTTTTCAATAGCCGTTTGCGTGGGTGGGATCAAAAATAAATCCAATTCGGATTTCGCACAGGCAGCAGAATCTTTATGGATGAGTCCAGACATCTTTAAGCGAAAATATCTTGTACCTTCACTTTCTTGGCTTTACGTCGAATGACTGCTTTGGTAGAACGCTTCCTCTTTTTATACCGGCGGCCCGATCCAATCATCGTCTTCACTTTAGTAGCGGCTTTGTCGGTTAACGTCTGTCCAGCTTCTTTTAATCTTCGCTTGGCGGCCATTTTAATGTCTTCTCCGCGAGACAGGTCACTTAACACGTTCACACCTGAATGAAACAACTGCTTGCCGACCGCTTTCGCTCCCGATTTGAAGAGGGGTACTGCTGCACGAAAAAGGGATCGAAACAGTCCACCGAATCCATATCCCTTTTGTAAAGTAGTGCCTTGATAATAATTTAGACCACTACCCGACTGATGGGAATAGTAATCTTCAAAAGATTTCGCACAACACTGGTAAGGAACAAACATCACGAGAGGTATTTTTGACGAAAGTGAAGCTTCACGTACGAGCGCCCACGTTCAAATGGCGTGAGTTCGCCGAGGTGGTTCCTTATAACGATTTCCAAAGAGTCGAACGATTTTCGGCTGACAGGTAAATAGTGTGGTCGGTCAAATGTCTCACAAATCATTTCTCCATCTTTTCCTCTCACATTGACAATTCGTAAAAGGGGTGCTAACACATCTCCGATAATTTGAGGTTCGACAATATCCGAATAAACCAGCAATACTCTATAATGCGCACAGGGATCTGCGACATAGGTACTAAAAATAGTTTGCTCGATATTTATATCTGGTGAGGCGATTTCACCTGGTTCGAATCCCAACATCTGCGCTATCCCCTCATGCAATATCAGTTTTGTTTTATCTTTCACGTTAATACACACCTTTTTCGTGTGCGGATCATAAGTGAAAGAAATTTTATTTTTAATCTCTTCAATAGACATTGCTTTTAAAATGTCATCAACCGATTCGTAAAAGCCAGGGGGAATTCTTCTACCAAACGGAGATTTCTGGTCATTCAAATCGAAACCAAATAAATTATTATTTTGATTCACATTATACCAGGTGTGAGGGTAAATAAATTCGACAAGGCCTACTTCCCATTCCCCTTTCAATTCAACGGGGGTGGGTAATCGCGTAATAAAATGAGAAATTTTATTCTCAGGAAAATAATTCCGGGAACTGTCCGAAGGTAACGTCACGTAGAACGACATGCTTTCAAATGATCTTTCAACAATCCAAACACTTGTTTTATAAGGCGAATAAATCAGAGGATGGAATCCATTGGTCAAATTTGCTGGGATAACCTTTAAATTTTACTTTGTATTCCACACGCTTTTTCCGTATCCGCTTATCTAAAATCTTTTCAATCGTATAATTCTCTTTTGGTTTCACTTTCTGAAGTTCTTGAGGGTAAAAGGTTCCTTTAATGGGTTCTTCTAACAGGTCCTTGATTCGGTAGACGGGAGGGTCTCTTCTCACACATTCAGTCACCACAAACACTTCTTCCGTCCAGTTCGTTTCATATCCTTTTTCGAAGGTTAATTTCTGCTTGGAAACTCGTACAACATCTCCCGGTTGAAACATGCAGGGTTTTCTTTT